>JAWQFJ010025871.1:10000-22685 GCA_034096865.1 Theodoxus fluviatilis | reverse complement strand
GGATATATCAAGTGTTATAACTGCAATAAGATAGGCCACATCGCTCGCCGCTGTCCACAGAGGAAGGAGAAAGCCACCACCTCCCAGGAAAACTCCACCCTGCACCGGCTCAAGAGCGTGCGCGTAGACCGAGGAGGAGCGGCGATCGAGGTGTACATCGACGGTAACCGTCATCAGGCACTGATCGACTCAGGAGCGACCATTTCTGTGATAAAGACTGGTCTGTGCCCCTTCCAGAGAAGAGAGGAATCAGCAATGGTGCTCACTGACGTCATGAACAGACCGATCCCTGTGCACGGCGTCGTGACAGTGAAGGTGAAGGCCGGTGAGCTTGTTATCTCTCACCCCTTCGTGATCGCCGATATAGAAGATGACGTCATCCTGGGGATAGACTTTTTGCAGAAGCATTGCTGTGTTATAGACTGGGGACAGTTCCTCCTGCTGATTGATGGGCACCACGTGCAGTTGAAGGGTCTTGGGGGTGAAGGGAATGCTTCACTGCGGCCCTCGGGTGCGTTGAGGCGGATCGCCGCTCAAGAGACGCCTCTGGCAGTCGCACAGAGACAGGATCCGGACCTGCAGCCCATCATCCGCTGGATGGAGGACAGGCCTGTCCGCCCACCCTGGAGGAAGGTCGCCGTTACCAGCCCTGTCACCAAGGCATACTGGACCCAGTGGGATGCCTTGCAGCTGACGGATGGAGCGCTGTACAGAAAGTGGATAGACGAGAAGGGAGAAACCTGCCGCCTTCTCCCTGTTCTGCCGAGAGCCATGCAGGAGGAAGCGCTGAGACAGGTACACGATGACCCAGCAGCTGGCCACCTCGGAAGGCAGAAGACGTACCGACGCGTCTGTGAGCGGTACTTTTGGATTGGTCGACACAAGTCCGTTCGCAACTTGTGTCGGCGCTGTGCCATCTGTGCCTCACAGACAAGACCCCACAGTCGCCGTAGTGGCTCTAGCAAGACTGACAGTTCTGCAGTGGTCGCCAGGCCATTGGTGGATATCCCCCGTGACGTGCCCCAGGGTGTGGAACCGCTCCAGGGTATGCTGCAGGCAGTGGGAAAGTCCGCAAGGACACACCTGCAGCGGAGCGTGGACGGAATGAAGACTGGTTACGACCGCAAGGCCTATCACCAGATCTCTCCTGATGGCACTGCACCGTGGTACTCCAACCCACGGGCTGAGAAGGGATGCACCACCAAGCTTGCCCGGCCACAGAGAGGACGTTACGTGAACCGTGCCCGTCTCTGGAAGTACCAGGGAGAACTACCGCCGGACTGGTGGCAGTCGCCACGACGTCACCCTGACCCGACCGACGACGAGCCCACAGAGAGAGACACTGTACCAGGGCCTTCCTCGGAAGACGAGAGCGTGGATGGAGCGACCCCTGATTACGTACAGACATACACGCGGCGAGAGCGGCGTGTGATGCGCCCATCTCGCTTCCTGTGAGGAGTTCTTTATTTTCAGTGACAGTATGGACAGTGGTCTTGCAGACATTGACCCCATGGACTGGGCAGATGCTACCGCAAGGAAGCTTTCGCCCATGTGTCAGGTTTCTGCATCTATGCCACTCATTTTGTAATTCTTGAACTACCTGGACTGCGGATTGACTTTTTCCCGGTATTTTGTTGTTGTTGTTGATGATAATGTTGTTGCTAGTTGTGTATTTTTGGAAGTGTAAAGTTCATGATGTTTGTGGAGATGTACATGTAGTGAGACCGACGAGGTCGTTTCGGTCTTTAGGGGAGGAGCTATGTTGTGCAGCTTTCTCGAACCTACTCGCAACATCGCAGGCGCAGGCGAGTTAGGCTAATATTAGCTTGTTGTGACACAGTAAGTCAGTCGCGTCGCAGTTAGGAATGTGGGAGTAAATGCGATATTGTGCTGGTAGTTTCTAGAAATTGTGTAAAGGTATATAAGGAGCGAAAGCGAGTGAGAGAGGGAGAGCAGCAGATACGACAGAGTTAAAGGTGAGAGCTTTGACTCCCGAGGTAGCGAGTTTCTGCTGTGTGCTAGCGAGCCTCTGCAGTACTGTAAGCAGAGTGAAGCTGTGTGAGCGCTATACGAATTGCTGTTGCTGATTTTCACCACTGTAGAGGTCAGTGCGTGAATAAAGTTCATTGGAAACGATCACTGGAGTCTGTCACTGTGACTTCCTAGCGCAAGCCAGGAGAACCCCCGTACATCAAGATATTGCAGAGAGGAGTGCAACACAACTCTGTGTGTGTGTGTGCGTGTGACTGTGTGTATGTGTGTGTGTGTGTCTGTGTCTGTGTGTGTATGTGTGTGCGTGTGTGCGCGCGCGGGTGTGTATGTGTTTGTGTGCGTGTGTGCACACGCGCGTGTGTGTATGTGTGTGTGTGTGTAACTGTGTGTTCGTGCGTGTGTGTGTGTGTGCGTGCGCGCACGTGTGTGTGCGTGTGTCTGAGTGTGCGCGCTCACGCGTGCGCGTGTGTGGACATGTGTGTGCGCGCGTTTGTTTGTGTGTATATATGTGTTTACTTGCTTTCTTGCTTGCTTGCTTGACCCGTTTCGTGTCCGAAGAAGGCGCTCCGGCACAGCAAATTAGCCGGTCTTCGATATGGGTCGTCGGTCGTCCCGTCAGGTAGATTGTTCACCAGAGGCGTTGTAGTCAGGTCGTAAATCCGCATTAGTCACAGTGTGTCTTAAGGCTTGTTCAGGAGTACAAAGCGCTGCATGAGCGTTCATGTTGGCAATTGAGTGCTCTTTGCCTCTCCTGAACACCTACAGATTTAGTGCAGCGCTTCACGTAAATCTTCTGCGCCCCATGTTGTGTTGCTAGACGCTAAGAAAGCGTTTTCTTTGCCACAGACATCGTTTATGCACGTTTAAATGTATTCTGCATGAATAAAGTCCACTACTGTGTCATCCTTACTTTCCATTACTCGCGCATACAGAGCGCTTCTGGCAAATAAAGCCCGTTCCAGTCCCAAAATGATGTTTCTGAGGGTTATTTTACGCATCGACGGCCAGTGCGGGATCGAAGACGCCATTTTGAAAATCGTGTGAATCACCTCGGATCTGTGATGCACAGCGCTGCTCAGCGCTGAGTGAATCACGCCCCAAAATTGCTGTTTAGGAGTGAAACACGTGCAGCGCTGTGCAGCGCTGCGCCTCCTGAACAAGCCTTTAGTCTCTCCTGCTACACTCCAGCTGGTCTCTGGTTGGTATGTAGGGGGACTGACCATTCATCAAGGTCTATCCCGTCATTGTGTGCAGTGTAGTCGTGTCCGTCATGTTCGCTGATGTCCATTTCCTCGTAGTCGATATTTTCTGTTCTGTCCTGTGATGTTTCTGGAGGCGTGACTTTCACGTTCCTCATCCAGTCAAGGAGTGTTGGCTGTTTCTTCTTGTTTTTGAGGATGCCGCCAGAGCACCCTTCTGTGGTTGATATCCTCTCTGGCTCAGCGGGCTGAGTGGGCTGATCAGTAGAGTTGAGTCGGGCTGCATCCGCCCCAGGATTCTGTGCAGGTGATGCTAGAGTAGATGCTTGGGGACCGTGCATTTGATCGCCGCGAGTCGTTTCGTCATGGCAGGAGACTGAACATCTCAGGGAGTTGCGCTGCACTTCAAACGTTGGCGGGATAGGCGCATGTTCGGGCGCCTCCCTCTCGCTTTCGTTGTCTTGTTGCCAGGAGCCTGGTGGCGAGGTCGCGTCGTTCCCCTTTCCCGCACTGCACTCAGAAGTTGTGGCTGTTTTGGTTAAAGAGGAAGGCGAAATCTCAAGTGCAACTGCGACGAGATTCCTGCTTCGAATGTGTGTGTGTGTGTGTGTGTGTGTGTGTGTGTGTGTGTGTGAGTGAGTGAGATATATATATATATATATATATATATATATATAGAGAGAGAGAGAGAGAGAGAGAGAGAGAGAGAGAGAGAGAGAGAGAGAGAGAGAGAGAGAGAGGTTCTTACCAGCCCTTATAATGCAAGAACATGTGTTCAAGATTTCTGTATACAGACACTATGCAGTTGTGAAACACACTTCCAAATGTTGTCTGTCAAAAAAGGTTTAAGCCCTTTTCAAAGACGGGAAAACTTTTCAAACCATGGAACTTGACATGGTCTGAAAGTCTTTGCATGAATCTTCAAGTTTACTTTTCATCATTAAACGCAGCACTCTGAATAGATGGTGTGCTCATTTTGCCGTGCGAAAAATAGCTAAATGTAGCATTTAGACACTTTAATGGACACCACCTGAATTTGCTTTCCATTTGACATGTAATGACTCACTCTGTAAGAGACCTCTTTCCTCTCATTGTGAGAATCCCGCTCATTGCCGTTGAGAAAAAGACAACACTGTGTCTCTGTTCCTTCCGATATCAAGCCGCAGAATTGTTATTTTTTCGGCAGGAAGCTGTTCTACCAACGGTATAACCCAGTGGACATGAGTATCTACGAGAGGGCGGACTCGTTGGAGGAGGAGTTGAAGAACGCAGTCCGCGTGGAGACTTGCACCACGCATATTCCTCGAATGACGTCATCAGATCTTGGCTTGAGTGTCTTCCCCGAGCATGAGCCTGGCCGCATCGACGGCGACCCAGACATAAGTATGTATCACCCAGACATAAGTATGTATCACCCAGACATAAGTATGTATCACCCAGACATAAGTATGTATCACCCAGACATAAGTATGTATCACCCAGACATAAGTATGTATCACCCAGACATAAGTATGTATCACCCAGACATAAGTATGTATCACCCAGACATAAGTATGTATCACCCAGACATAAGTATGTATCACCCAGACATAAGTATGTATCACCCAGACATAAGTATGTATCACCCAGACATAAGTATGTATCACCCAGACATAAGTATGTATCACCCAGACATAAGTATGTATCACCCAGACATAAGTATGTATCACCCAGACATAAGTATGTATCACCCAGACATAAGTATGTATCACCCAGACATAAGTATGTATCACCCAGACATAAGTATGTATCACCCAGACATAAGTATGTATCACCCAGACATAAGTATGTATCACCCAGACATAAGTATGTATCACCCAGACATAAGTATGTATCACCCAGACATAAGTATGTATCACCCAGACATAAGTATGTATCACCCAGACATAAGTATGTATCACCCAGACATAAGTATGTATCACCCAGACATAAGTATGTATCACCCAGACATAAGTATGTATCACCCAGACATAAGTATGTATCACCCAGACATAAGTATGTATCACCCAGACATAAGTATGTATCACCCAGACATAAGTATGTATCACCCAGACATAAGTATGTATCACCCAGACATAAGTATGTATCACCCAGACATAAGTATGTATCACCCAGACATAAGTATGTATCACCCAGACATAAGTATGTATCACCCAGACATAAGTATGTATCACCCAGACATAAGTATGTATCACCCAGACATAAGTATGTATCACCCAGACATAAGTATGTATCACCCAGACATAAGTATGTATCACCCAGACATAAGTATGTATCACCCAGACATAAGTATGTATCACCCAGACATAAGTATGTATCACCCAGACATAAGTATGTATCACCCAGACATAAGTATGTATCACCCAGACATAAGTATGTATCACCCAGACATAAGTATGTATCACCCAGACATAAGTATGTATCACCCAGACATAAGTATGTATCACCCAGACATAAGTATGTATCACCCAGACATAAGTATGTATCACCCAGACATAAGTATGTATCACCCAGACATAAGTATGTATCACCCAGACATAAGTATGTATCACCCAGACATAAGTATGTATCACCCAGACATAAGTATGTATCACCCAGACATAAGTATGTATCACCCAGACATAAGTATGTATCACCCAGACATAAGTATGTATCACCCAGACATAAGTATGTATCACCCAGACATAAGTATGTATCACCCAGACATAAGTATGTATCACCCAGACATAAGTATGTATCACCCAGACATAAGTATGTATCACCCAGACATAAGTATGTATCACCCAGACATAAGTATGTATCACCCAGACATAAGTATGTATCACCCAGACATAAGTATGTATCACCCAGACATAAGTATGTATCACCCAGACATAAGTATGTATCACCCAGACATAAGTATGTATCACCCAGACATAAGTATGTATCACCCAGACATAAGTATGTATCACCCAGACATAAGTATGTATCACCCAGACATAAGTATGTATCACCCAGACATAAGTATGTATCACCCAGACATAAGTATGTATCACCCAGACATAAGTATGTATCACCCAGACATAAGTATGTATCACCCAGACATAAGTATGTATCACCCAGACATAAGTATGTATCACCCAGACATAAGTATGTATCACCCAGACATAAGTATGTATCACCCAGACATAAGTATGTATCACCCAGACATAAGTATGTATCACCCAGACATAAGTATGTATCACCCAGACATAAGTATGTATCACCCAGACATAAGTATGTATCACCCAGACATAAGTATGTATCACCCAGACATAAGTATGTATCACCCAGACATAAGTATGTATCACCCAGACATAAGTATGTATCACCCAGACATAAGTATGTATCACCCAGACATAAGTATGTATCACCCAGACATAAGTATGTATCACCCAGACATAAGTATGTATCACCCAGACATAAGTATGTATCACCCAGACATAAGTATGTATCACCCAGACATAAGTATGTATCACCCAGACATAAGTATGTATCACCCAGACATAAGTATCACCCAGACATAAGTATGTATCACCCAGACATAAGTATGTATCACCCAGACATAAGTATGTATCACCCAGACATAAGTATGTATCACCCAGACATAAGTATGTATCACCCAGACATAAGTATGTATCACCCAGACATAAGTATGTATCACCCAGACATAAGTATGTATCACCCAGACATAAGTATGTATCACCCAGACATAAGTATGTATCACCCAGACATAAGTATGTATCACCCAGACATAAGTATGTATCACCCAGACATAAGTATGTATCACCCAGACATAAGTATGTATCACCCAGACATAAGTATGTATCACCCAGACATAAGTATGTATCACCCAGACATAAGTATGTATCACCCAGACATAAGTATGTATCACCCAGACATAAGTATGTATCACCCAGACATAAGTATGTATCACCCAGACATAAGTATGTATCACCCAGACATAAGTATGTATCACCCAGACATAAGTATGTATCACCCAGACATAAGTATGTATCACCCAGACATAAGTATGTATCACCCAGACATAAGTATGTATCACCCAGACATAAGTATGTATCACCCAGACATAAGTATGTATCACCCAGACATAAGTATGTATCACCCAGACATAAGTATGTATCACCCAGACATAAGTATGTATCACCCAGACATAAGTATGTATCACCCAGACATAAGTATGTATCACCCAGACATAAGTATGTATCACCCAGACATAAGTATGTATCACCAGACATAAGTATGTATCACCCAGACATAGTATGTATCACCCAGACATAAGTATGTATCACCCAGACATAAGTATGTATCACCCAGACATAAGTATGTATCACCCAGACATAAGTATGTATCACCCAGACATAAGTATGTATCACCCAGACATAAGTATGTATCACCCAGACATAAGTATGTATCACCCAGACATAAGTATGTATCACCCAGACATAAGTATGTATCACCCAGACATAAGTATGTATCACCCAGACATAAGTATGTATCACCCAGACATAAGTATGTATCACCCAGACATACGTATGTATCACCCAGACATAAGTATGTATCACCCAGACATAAGTATGTATCACCCAGACATAAGTATGTATCACCCAGACATAAGTATGTATCACCCAGACATAAGTATGTATCACCCAGACATAAGTATGTATCACCCAGACATAAGTATGTATGACCATGCGCTTCCTTTCCTTGTTGCCGTCATTCCCTCCACTGCACCTTCTGGGGAGCAGAAAACCCTATTGACCCCTCATCCCACCCCAACTTCCAGCCCTTCCTTCAGCCCCTATCGCCCAGCACCCTAAGTCCCCACCACCCCCAACCCTCCCCCCGCCTTTCTTCCCCCTTTCTCTCCCCTTCAGCCCCCCCACCCTACTCCTACCCGCTCCTCTCATCCTCCCACCCCCCACCCCTCCCCTCCTCTCCGTCCCGGGGGTGTTCGCCACAGCGTCTTCTCCCCCCTTCTCTCCCCCACCCTTTCTCCCCCTCTTCCCTCCCTCCCCTCCCTCCACCTCCCGCTCCGTTCTCGCCCCTCCCCCCCTTCCCTCCCCCTTTTCCTCCCCCCCCCGTTCTCCCTCCCCCCTCTTCCTCCTTCCTCACCTTCCCTTCTCCCTCCCTTCTCCCCCCCTCTCTACCCCTCCCTCCCCCCTCCCCTCCTCCTCCCTTCCCCCCCTTTCCCCTTTCCTTCCCCTTTCTCCTCCTCCCCCCCCTTCTCTCCCCACCTCCCCCTCCCCTTCCGCCTGTCCTTGACAACAAACGAAGTGTACGGAAATGTGACCCTCCACCACAAATCGAGTATTTTGCACATGGGGCTCTGTGGCCGAGTGGTTAGCGCGCTGGACCTACAGTCGCTTGCGGCCAGTGGGTACGGCGTTCGAAGCTGCGCGGTTTCCAGAGTTGCATCCTTGAGCAAGATGCTTAACTCGCATTGTTTCTCCCCACCCAGGAGTAAAACCGGGTACCTGTGATGGCAATATTGGCAAATACGTTGTGCGATTAACCCTTGTATGCGGCTAAGCGCCAGCATCGGGTTGGAATACTCCCAAAGGAGCGGAGTTGGTGCTGGTACCTGACTGTGTGCGTCTTAAATGTATGTCACTATGTTTGTTGTGAGGTACCAGTGAGGATTGATGAAGCTGCAAAGTGATCAGGGGTAAAGTGTAAGCGGTTTGAGACTCAGACAAAGGGTGTAAGTCGCTATAAAAAACCACACCTTTACCTTTTACCTTTACATTTTTATATATTGGCTCCACCATAACGGTCTTAGATTTTTCTTGAAAATTGTGTGTGTGTGTGTGTGTGTGTGTGTATATAGATAACTTGACCTTTTAACCTTTTGTTATGGAATTAAGAGCTGTCAAAGATGACAGGTAGGGGAGGGGGGGGGGGGTGTCAAAATCTATAGTTAAATAAAAATATCCATGGTGATCAAATCTCCTATTAAGATGTGTTGGAGCTCCTATCTCATCTCTGTATGACAAAGTAGAAGGGATCTCCCCCCTCTCCCCCCTCCCCCCCTCCCCCCCTCCCCCCTTCCCCCTCCCCCCTCCCCCCCCTTCCCCCCCCCTCCCCCCCCCCCTCCCCGAGACTTAGGTATGTTTGGAGAAAAAAATCACTTCGATCGCGTTGGGTTTGTGCTTGACGGCGGTGGAAGTGCCATGCACTTATTGCGTGTTCTCCATTGTTTCGTGGTAACTATTTAGTTGCGCAACTTCAAAGCATTCCCTTTTATGTCATTGCAGTCCGAACTGAGGGATGGGGGTGGTGATGGCGATGGGGGAACTACGCAGGCACATAGATTAATCATCATGATCTGCAAATGACCGACTTTGACTCTCATTTCGATTTCTGCGCTGTATATCTAAACCAGCAAGTAGCATACAGTAGCTGTTCATTTCGTGGTGGAAGGTCGCGTAAGAGTTTTTCCATATGGACACACAGCCCCGTCCTGCCTCTGTAGCCGCTGGCTCCCGGGATCTGAGTTTGGACTGCTCTCTCTTATTCGGCGCATTCGACTTTCTCATCGAAACCGACGGACCTCCATAGCCTGTCCCATCATGCCACCGTGAGGATATGCGCACGATCCGAAAGTACATGCATGCAAGAAACTCATGCACTCGTATGCATCCACAAGCTCCCACTCATACACGCTCTTGTAAGCATGCATGCACATACACACCCACAAACACATGTATGAGTACATATACACGCACATGCTCTCTACTCAAGTAGACACGCACAGACTTGCTCCTAAGGACACACGGCCTGCGCGCCACGCAGCATGGTGGTCCTTTGCCTCATTCTAGTCCACTAGAGACTCCGCCTGCCGGCGAAAGAGTACTGCTGACTCGGGTTTACAGAATACCGTTGCCTATGATAAGGACGTCAATGTAGCCGAAGATACGAGCGCGTCTAAAATTAGATGCGCACACAAGTGGCAATAAGCACACTTCACTTCACTTTACTTCACTTGTCTGGACGACCGTTGGGGCACCACAGATGATCTGGCAACCACCTCTCTCCATTCCTCTCACATCTTGGACTGTCTCAAGGCTTCGCTGAGCCTCATCCCTGTCCACTCTGAGACGTTGTCCTCCCATCTTTTCTTTTGTCTGCCTCTCCTCCCCCCTCCTTTTACTGTGCCTTGTAGCACAGTCTTGGCAAGCCCTGACGATCGTGAGACGTGCCGATACCACTTTAGTTTGCGTCTTTTCACAGTGGTCAGTAGTTCTTTATGGGGCCCGATGGCTTGCCTGATTCTGTTTCGGACTTCCTCGTTTGTGATGAGGTCTTTGTAGGAGATGCCGAGGAGTCGTCGAAAGCATCTCATTTCCATGGCCTGTATCCTTCTCTCCAAGTCAGCTGTTAGTGTCCATGACTCACAGGCATACAAAAATATGGACATGACCAGGGCACGCATCAGTCTGATCTTTGAGCTGAGGACTATGTTCCTGTCCTTCCAAATGGTCTTGAGTTTTGTGAGTGCTGCTGTGGTCTGAGCAATTCTGGCAAGTATTTCAGGTTTGGATCCTGCATCTGTGACAATTGCTCCCAGGTATTTGAAGCTGTTGACGGTTTCCAGTTTCTCGTCACAGACCTTGATGTCAGTGCTGATGCCTTTGGTGTTGTTGGTCATCAGTTTGGTCTTCTCTGCACTGATCTGCATGCCAAAATTTGTGGAGGTTGTGTCTAAGCGCTCCACTAAGTTCTCCAGCTCCTTTTCTCTTCCGGCCAGGCCATCTATGTCGTCTGCCGCCAATGCTGACTGTCCACTCGTGGTCTTTTAGGGCGTCATTCATTATTCTTTCCAGAAAGATGTTGAAGAGAGTGGGAGAGAGCAAACAGCCTTGTCTCACTCCAACAGTGGTTCTGCACCAGTCCCCAATGCTGCTGTTGAAGTATACGGCACTTGTGGCATTGTTCTATGCCTCTGATCAGGTTGGCGTTGATGTTGTACAGCCTCATGGTAGCCCACAGTGCTGCATGCCATACCCTGTCGAAAGCCTTCTTAAAGTCCACGAAGACGTGGTAGAGGTCTTGTTGGTGTTGTAGGTACCTCTCGCACAGTATCCTGAGGTTGAAGATCTGCTCCGTTGTACTGCGCCCTTGTCTGAAGCCTGCCTGTTCTTCAGCGATGATCTTCTCTGCTTGTGGCTTCAGTATGTTCAGAAAGATCTTCAGCATGACTTTGCTCGGCACAGGCTGTGGCTGAATCCAAATCTATCGAATCAAGTTAATGGTGTTCAACTCCTGCTGCCCAGGTCATGCGCTCCCCCCCCCCCCCTTCTCTCTCTCTCTCTCTCTCTCTCTCTCTCTCTCTCTCTCTCTCTCTCTCTCTCTCTCAAGTCTTTGCCTATGTTCAAAGACAAAATTCGCACTATTCTCAGGCATCATCCTATGACTTAGTTTTCCACCCTTTCAACCGACGTCTAAACAATGGAACGGCTAAGTGTGTATCCTATTTTGTCCATTTTTCACATATGCTTACTTCAGGCCACCCCTGGCTGAACTATTGGAGGGATTCCGGCTGATTGGGGGTGGGGGAGTAGGGGAGGGAGTGTACATCAAAAGGCTTTGGCCTACATGTATGTTATTTGTTTTTAACATTTGGATGTTTAGAAAATTGTTTTTTGACTCACATGCGAAGCAAAAGTGAGTCTATGTACTCACCCTTTTCGTCCGTCCGGGCGTCCGGGCGTCCGGGCGTCCGGGCGTCCGGGCGTCCGAAAACTTTAACGTTGGATTTTTCTCGGAAAGTTTTAAGTCTATCAATACCAAATGTGGCATGATGGTGTATGATGACAAGGCCTAAAAAAACATACAAAGTGACTTAACCTTGCTTCAAGGTCAAGGTCGCAGGGGCCATAAATGTTGTCTAAAAACAGTCATTTTTCACATTTTCTCAATTTTCTCTGAAGTTTTTGAGATGGGATACCTGACCTATATATGGTATATAGGGCAAAGTAATCCCTATCTTTTGATACCAGTTTGGTTGACCTTGCTTCAAGGTCAAGGTTACAGAAGCTCTTCAAAGTTGGATTGTATACATATTTTGAAGTGACTCTGACCCTGAACTATGGAAGATAACTGTTTCAAACTTAATAATTATGTGGGGCACATGTTATACTTTTATCAAGAGACACATTTGGTCACATATCATCAAGGTCAAGGTCACTTATGAAATGTGACCAAAATGGGGTAGTGAACCACTAAAAGTGATCATATCTCATGGTAGAAAGTGCCAATAAGCACCATTGTGCTTCCTAAGTCTTGACATAACAGCTTTGTGTTGCATGACCTTGGATGACCTTGACCTTGGGTCAAGGTCACATGTATTTTGGTAGGAAAAATGTGTAAAGCATTTCTTAGTGTATGATGTCATTTGTAGGTTTAGTTGTTTG
>JAWQFJ010025871.1:0-5000 GCA_034096865.1 Theodoxus fluviatilis | reverse complement strand
TATTTTCTTTGGATGGGTTGCTAGTATCTCGAAATAGAGCGTTTTCTGAATGAACCGGCAACACGTCGGCCATTGACATGTGGCTAGTTCACCTCTTGTCGTGACGTCTACGCATGCGCATTAGTTCGTCACGTTGGGTAGTTTTTTTATAGCTAGCTCTTACTGCGAAGCATGATCTTGCGACCAAGATCGACTACCTATTTTCAAACCCGCCCCTGGGACTGGTTTGAAAATAGGTAGTCGATCTTGGTCGCAAGACCTTGCTTCGCAGTAAGAGCTAGCTAAAAAAAAACTACCCAACGTGACGAACTAATGCGCATGCGTAGACGTCACGACAAGAGGTGAACTAGCCACATTTCAATGGCCGACGTGTTGCCGGTTCATTCAGAAAACGCTCTATTTCGAGATACTAGCAACCCATCCAAAGAAAATATAAGCCATGCACAGCATTAATTTATCAAAGGTGTATGTTGAATGCATTAATAGATCGTGAAACCTCCTACAGTTTACACATCGAATGCAGGTCAACGCATCCACGCCGAACTTTTGTCTCCAAGATGGCGGCGCGCACTGTACTCATGCTGTCCGTCATCTTGAATCTTAAAAGCTAGGCACCTCTCCAGCTGCCTCGCTCAATCTACGCTCGTCTTCGATTGGCTCGCTAGCAAGCAAAGAATGAAACTGCCCATTCGGCGAGATCTGCGTAGATCTACCGAGATCTTCGCATTTTCAAACCCGTCCCTGGCCTCGCAGGCCTGCTACCAGTCCACCGCTGTGTACACGTCAACAAACTTTGTAAGTTTCTTGGCAAACTCAGCACATTCTTGCACTGTGAAAACTTTTGTTATGAGAAATTTTGTTGCGATGAAGTAGATGGTTCGAACCGTACAGTGTGCAACTCGGGCACATTTTCGTCACGATTGTCCTTGACATTCTACAAATCGCGTGAAATGAAGTACTTGTAACCTAACGCTGTCTGCTTAGGGACGTTCTCGAGGGATTTCAGAAGTATCAGTGCCTGTGACTTTGGAAGTATATGTGATTTATGGTTTAGAATTCAGCGACAATTTAACATTACAATGTGAATTGTGTGCATCGACTATGCTGAATTTGGCATCCAGCATGCATTTATATTGAAATCTGCACGAAACCATCACACACTATTTAATCTAATTAATTACTTGATTTAACGTCTTTGTGCTATAATTTATAATTTATAATTTAATAAGAAAATATTTCATCCAGTGATATCTGCTCACGCCATATAATGGGTATTGATTTGGAGCTCTACAGACTGCGAATTGGAACTCACTGTGTGAGATGTTTGGGGCGTGCTGGCCCGTGCAAGGCGAAAACCAACGAGGAATGGAAACCGCCGACTAATTTCACATCAGATCAGTTCTGTGAACCACAAAGGGGTGTTTCCTTGCCACTCGGGAAAACGAAGGCAGTCGTGCTTTTGGCAGTTTTGTACCTTTCCATGATTTTAATTTCCACCCTGAAACCGAACTCCACTGGCAAAAACCTACACGATCTCACACCACGGTTGCTGCTAGCCGGTGACATTGCCGAGAACCCTGGGCCTTCTACTGGAAGCAGGTATCCTTTGCGAACTGTTAGTGCATTTCCGGAATGGTCTGCTGAATCAATGGCACGAGACGATCTAAGTAGCTTCTATGACCATGCTGACTGCGTGCAGAACATCTCTTCATGGATGTGGGATCAGATACACAGAATGTGGGAATCGTTCCAGCAAAGCGACAGTCAATGGAGAACCCACTGCAACTATCTAGAGAGGCAGCTGAATATTTTGCAATACGAGAACCATCTGATGGAAAACCAGGTTAACTTTTTAAGTTCGGAGGTTCAGAGAATGCAGGCGTTCATTGGATCTGGACGGGATGCCCCTAAGCAAGAATGGAACGACACTAGAGGTCCAGAGAGGGAAGGCCACGTGGAGAGCTGGCATGAAAACATTAGGCAGCAAGGCAGTATAATGTCAGCAGAAAAAGATGGAGGGCCCCGCGGAGGAACCGAAGACACGCATACCGTGGCTGTAGAACCTTGGTATTATAGTTCCTCTGAGCTGCGACTTCACACAGCGTGGCTTGGATAACACGTCGAGATCAAGACCCCAAGTCGACATAGAATCAATGACACCTACCGACGTGGAGTGCCTACAGGAAGTGGACGACATGGCTCCCGCGAAGCCCAACGTCGCGACCTCGCCACACTCCCCAGTATGCACATCACTTGACCCACTTTTACAGTGTTCAGACACCGAGGTTCGTGGCAGCCATGCAATATCGCCGCCATCCCGTTCTCCACGCGCGGATCGTGAGAGTCATGCTCCCGTCGCTGATCAGCCACGTGCCTCTCAGCAACGCTCAAAATCCAAAAATTCTCGCAGTGGGACACAGAGCTCCGTGCTAGACTGGCTCAACAGGCACGCAGTGGGACACAGAGCTCCGTGCTAGACTGGCTCAACAGGCACGCA
Organism: Theodoxus fluviatilis; assembly: GCA_034096865.1. Lineage (NCBI taxonomy): Eukaryota > Metazoa > Mollusca > Gastropoda > Cycloneritida > Neritidae > Theodoxus > Theodoxus fluviatilis. The sequence continues at coordinate 2,503 of JAWQFJ010025871.1, read as the reverse complement.
GTGAGACACAGAGTTCCGTGCTAGACTGGCTCAACAGGCACGCAGTGGGACACAGAGTTCCGTGCTAGACTGGCTCAACAGGCACGCAGTGGGACACAGAGCTCCGTGCTAGACTGGCTCAACAGGCACGCAGTGGGACACAGAGTTCCGTGCTAGACTGGCTCAACAGGCACGCAGTGGGACACAGAGCTCCGTGCTAGACTGGCTCAACAGGCACGCAGTGGGACACAGAGTTCCGTGTTAGACTGGCTCAACAGGCACGCAGTGGGACACAGAGTTCCGTGCTAGACTGGCTCAACAGGCACGCAGTGGGACACAGAGTTCCGTGCTAGACTGGCTCAACAGGCACGCAGTGGGACACAGAGTTCCGTGCTAGACTGGCTCAACAGGCATGCAGTGGGACACAGAGCTCCGTGCTAGACTGGCTCAACAGGCACGCAGTGGGACACAGAGCTCCGTGCTAGACTGGCTCAACAGGCACGCAGTGGGACACAGAGCTCCGTGCTAGACTGGCTCAACAGGCACGCAGTGGGACACAGAGCTCCGTGCTAGACTGGCTCAACAGGCACGCAGTGGGACACAGAGCTCCGTGCTAGACTGGCTCAACAGGCATGCAGTAGGACGCAGAGCTCCGTGCTAGACTGGCTCAACAGGCACGCAGTGGGACACAGAGTTCCGTGCTAGACTGGCTCAACAGGCACGCAGTGGGACACAGAGCTCCGTGCTAGACTGGCTCAACAGGCATGCAGTGGGACACAGAGTTCCGTGCTAGACTGGCTCAACAGGCACGCAGTGGGACACAGAGCTCCGTGCTAGACTGGCTCAACAGGCATGCAGTGGGACACAGAGTTCCGTGCTAGACTGGCTCAACAGGCACGCAGTGGGACACAGAGCTCCGTGCTAGACTGGCTCAACAGGCACGCAGTGGGACACAGAGTTCCGTGCTAGACTGGCTCAACAGGCACGCAGTGGGACACAGAGCTCCGTGCTAGACTGGCTCAACAGGCACGCAGTGGGACACAGAGCTCCGTGCTAGACTGGCTCAACAGGCACGCAGTGGGACACAGAGTTCCGTGCTAGACTGGCTCAACAGGCACGCAGTGGGACACAGAGCTCCGTGCTAGACTGGCTCAACAGGCACGCAGTGGGACACAGAGCTCCGTGCTAGACTGGCTCAACAGGCACGCAGTGGGACACAGAGCTCCGTGCTAGACTGGCTCAACAGGCACGCAGTGGGACACAGAGCTCCGTGCTAGACTGGCTCAACAGGCACGCAGTGGGACACAGAGCTCCGTGCTAGACTGGCTCAACAGGCACGCAGTGGGACACAGAGCTCCGTGCTAGACTGGCTCAACAGGCACGCAGTGGGACACAGAGCTCCGTGCTAGACTGGCTCAACAGGCACGCAGTGGGACACAGAGCTCCGTGCTAGACTGGCTCAACAGGCACGCAGTGGGACACAGAGCTCCGTGCTAGACTGGCTCAACAGGCACGCAGTGGGACACAGAGTTCCGTGCTAGACTGGCTCAACAGGCACGCAGTGGGACACAGAGCTCCGTGCTAGACTGGCTCAACAGGCACGCAGTGGGACACAGAGCTCCGTGCTAGACTGGCTCAACAGGGCTCGCAGTGGGACACAGAGCTCCGTGCTAGACTGGCTCAACAGGCACGCAGTGGGACACAGAGTTCCGTGCTAGACTGGCTCAACAGGCACGCAGTGGGACACAGAGTTCCGTGCTAGACTGGCTCAACAGGCACGCAGTGGGACACAGAGCTCCGTGCTAGACTGGCTCAACAGGCACGCAGTGGGACACAGAGTTCCGTGCTAGACTGGCTCAACAGGCATGCAGTGGGGACACAGAGCTCCGTGCTAGACTGGCTCAACAGGCACGCAGTGGGACACAGAGTTCCGTGCTAGACTGGCTCAACAGGCACGCAGTGGGACACAGAGCTCCGTGCTAGACTGGCTCAACAGGCACGCAGTGGGACACAGAGTTCCGTGCTAGACTGGCTCAACAGGCACGCAGTGGGACACAGAGCTCCGTGCTAGACTGGCTCAACAGGCACGCAGTGGGGACACAGAGCTTCCGTGCTAGACTGGCTCAACAGGCACGCAGTGGGACACAGAGCTCCGTGCTAGACTGGCTCAACAGGCACGCAGTGGGACACAGAGCTTCCGTGCTAGACTGGCTCAACAGGCACGCAGTGGGACACAGAGCTCCGTGCTAGACTGGCTCAACAGGCACGCAGTGGGACACAGAGCTCCGTGCTAGACTGGCTCAACAGGCACGCAGTGGGACACAGAGCTCCGTGCTAGACTGGCTCAACAGGCACGCAGTGGGACACAGAGCTCCGTGCTAGACTGGCTCAACAGGCACGCAGTGGGGACACAGAGCTCCGTGCTAGACTGGCTCAACAGGCACGCAGTGGGACACAGAGCTCCGTGCTAGACTGGCTCAACAGGCACGCAGTGGGACACAGAGCTTCCGTGCTAGACTGGCTC
>JAWQFJ010025870.1:37500-42950 GCA_034096865.1 Theodoxus fluviatilis | reverse complement strand
AAAATCAAAATCTTCAGAAATTTTTCCTCGGAAAGTCTTCAATCGATCGAGGATTTTTTTATGCGGAGCGTAACGCGAGGAAAATATTTTCTTTTGCTTGAGCATTGCATTGGTCCATGAGATAGAACTCATACTTGACGTCACGCCAAACTGAAAAACGTCGTAGATAAAACACGGTACTTCTGCACCCAGTGTGACAGGAATAAATGTAGCGCAGAATGTCAAACTCCTAGAACGAAACAATTGACAAATGGTCTACCAAAGTACACTTACTACCTGCAAAGTGAAGGATTCGCAGTTCAAAACACACACAGCATTCTCACATAGTCAAAGGCAACATTTCTACCTTATCTAATTTTGCAGGATGAAAAATTGACAAGTTTATTTCGAAAAATATATTTTGAACCACAGACACTTTTGACATTGCTGGCAATGACTACATTAAATTATCTGGGGCTTTTTAATTTGATTTTAAAAACTCAAGAATTATTTCTTTAGTGATGCTAGACTTAGCATAAGCATTTTAAACATACATTACATCAGGTCATTTTTCATTGTTTTCCTTTTTGGTCCTAAACTTCTGACAAAATTCAAAATCGTCACGTATACTCAACGACGAATTCTGTTTACTGGATGAACTTGTCGTACCCAGAAAGGGATGTAGTGTAAACTGAGAGCACATCATAACGGGAAATGATGAAAAACTGAGAACGAAGTATGGAGTCAAATGAACATCGACTGTACAGGCACGACATGCATTTTGTGCAAGGAATGTGTGCAGTTGGTTTCCAGAGTTTTGACAAAATAAATAGGGGTGACCAGGGAACACTGGGTCATTGTTTTTTCGTTATCGTTGTAACTCTCGTACTCTTTCAGGAAGCTCTGATCTGCACTTATTACAAAAAGTTAATCGGCAGTTTCAAAACCAGAAATGTTCAAGAAACGACTTAGATACAGTGTTTAGTGTGAACATATTGCTGTGCCCCAGTGTGCCCCGTGGCCCAAGTCACCTCGGTCTCCCCTATTCCCATTTTAACATACTTTCAGTATGACCCGCTTCTTTTCTGTTTTTTTTATATAATATATATATATGAACAAACTTGAAGTTATTTTGTATGAGAGTTATGCTACTTTTACCACAGCATAAGTACAATGTTTTCATCTTTTTCTTGTGAAATGTTTTAACATTCAGCACATACGTTACACTCAAGGTGTTGGAACTACGTTAGGACTCATTAATTACCTCTCACGGCACTAATACAGGTCACTCCAGTGGTCGTCACCTACTAACGGTAACTATGAGCCAACACACAAACACGAACTACTGTGACTTGACGTCAGGCAGTCACTTCTAAACTGTCAGCCCTGACGCCATCAGCTCCAACACTTCCTTTGAAACGTAACCCTCTGTCTCAGCATTCTGTCTCCAGTCACTTCACTGTATGTTAAGCGACTGTGTTGCTATGGAGTGCGCGGCACACTTCCCTTACTGCCGGACAAACGAGGGAAGATAAGAGATGGCTGACATCATGTAGAGACATGCAAGCGCTGCATAACTGTTACACAAGGTGACATTCACTGTCGAGAGGAACGCGAAATAACAGCGTCACGACCCCGTCACGAGTCGCATTGAAAGGCAACGAGTGACCCCCCCCCCCCCCCCCCCCCCCCGTTCCCATGAAACCCTTGGGGTGGCGAATGTGGGTTGCGAGTATGTGGAGGGGGAGATGAGGTACGGGGAAGGTGGGGGGGGGGGAGGGAGGGGGAGGGAGGGGGAGGGAGGGAGGGGGGCATATGGGGCGAAACATGTGCATGAGAAGAAAAGTTAGCTAAATAAAGTTCTAATGCTGACATGAGCATCATGAGTGTGCAGCGTTGTCCCACGCTGAGGGAGTTTTGTTGCATCATGCAGTAGCTGCATGCCCTATCAGGAAAGCATGGACAGAAAGACAAGTACAAGCGGAAAAGTCTCCAGCATTACTTCAAGACAAAGGAACGAGCGCGCACGCACGCATGTGTGCGTGAGTGCACACACACACACACACACACACACACACTTACTTATACACACGCGTGCGTATATATATATTTGTGTGTGTGTGCGCGCGCGCGCGCGCGCGTGTGTGTGTGTGTGTGTGTGTGTCTGTGTGTGGAGAGAGAGAGAGAGAGAGAGAGAGAGAGAGAGAGAGAGAGAGAGAGAGAGAGAGAGAGAAAGAGAGAGAGAGAGGGAAAGAGAGAGGGAAAGAGGGAGATAGACAGAGACAGAGACAGAGACAGAGACAGAGATAGACAGAGAGCGAGCGAGCGAGCGAGAGAAGAGAGAGAGAGAGAGAAAGAGAGAGAGAGAGAGAGAGAGAGAGAGAGAGAGAAAGAGAGAAAGAGATAGAAAGAAAGAGAAACAGAGAGAGACAGAGAGAGACAGACAGACAGAGAAAGAGAGAGAGAAAAACAGAGACAGAGACAGAGAGAGAGAGACACACACAGAGAAAGAGACAGAGAGAGAGAGAAAGGGAGAGAGAGAGAGAGAGAGAGAGAGAGAGAGAGAGAGAGAGAGAGAGAGAGAGAGAGAGAGAGTATTGGCCAGTACTTGTCCCATCGTGTCTGTGAGTGTGCTTTTTAGGTGCTGGAATCAACTACACACATAACTAAAGCTGCCGTTTGTCAATGTTGTGTGGTGGTCAGTAGTCCTGGGCGACTATGATCAAGCTTCTGAGGTTGGGTTTCGGAGATGTTTGGAGAGAGTCAGTGAGACCCATCCCCACAGGTGTAGTTTCCCCACATGATGGCCATGCATGGACTCATGTGAGGATGCCAATATTAGCAGCTCTGGTTTTGCAGGCAGCACGCTTCCGTCATGCGCCCGTCAGTCTCTCAGCCCAAGTCTTGCCTGTTTCACATGCGCTGCCACTGCCGCCGTCCATTGTCAATACAGGAAACGATGCGTGATAAGCTCTGCTATCAGTCTGGTTAGGTGCGTTGTGTCCGGAATTGAGGGTTACCGCGCAGATTTTCATTGACGTCAGACTTTACTGCGCAGTTTCACGAGGAAAATGTCAGTCTCTGGTGGTCCAAGCCAAGCCTCTGTAATCTCTCAAGAAAACTAACAGCTGCGCATTTCAGCTTGATGCCAAATTTTGCAAGGGTGTTATTGTGCGTGCATTTGTCTGACCGATTTACATAAGAAAAGTCTATATGATCTGTATCGCAAACGAGATACTACAGAAGATCAATGGATGAAATATTTCTAATGAAGGAACTGCCACTCTTAAAACTGGATTACGTTGTACAGCTGTAATCTTCTGTATAAATTATGCGACATACTTTTTCATATTGAACCTCGCTGTTGGTTGCAGATGAGTTCATGACTACTTGGACGGTCACATAGTAATGAATGATGTGTTCATTAACGATGGAACGTTTGGCGAGGGAGTCGCAGAAGACATGGCAATACAATATGCTCGGAAGAGCGAGGACATTTCTCAGCATGAGTGCGGAAGTCAAGTAAACTGCTCAAAGGATTAGTAAACACAAAGAAGTCAGGACCTCTATGTTTAATGACGGCATGTATAATTAAAGTTTATAAGACATATTTCCGACCACATATCCGCATGATTTTGCTGACTACATGATATAATATATGATGAGGGGGATGCTTTACTTGGGCATAGACTATTGAAGTCATCTAGACTCTGTGGTCAAGTAGTTAACCCTTGACCTGCAGTCGCTCGAGACTAGCGGGTGCGGCGTTCGAAGCTGCGCGGATCCCGAAGTTGTATCCTTGAGCAATGTGCTTAAAGCATACAGAGTAGCTTCTCCCAACCCAGAAGTAAAATCGAGTTCCTGTGAGGGCAGCTCTGTACTGCGATTAACCCTTGTATGCTGCTGTGGGCCGCCATCGGGTGGGAATGCTACCCAGAGAGTGGAGTTGGTGCTGGTACCTGAGTGTGCATCTTATCTATCACTGTTTGTCATCACGTGCCGGTGAAGAATTAATCAAGCAGTACATTGATCAAAGGGTAAAGTGTAAATCGGAGGACGGTACAGTCATGGGTGATGTGTCGCTATATAAATCCATATCTTTCTTTCATTGAACACCGACAATCTGTCAGAGCACTTCAGAAAGCCAGTCCGTGACTGGAGTCATGCAGTTTTGAGTGTCGTTCAAATGGAATGTTGGCGAATCTGATGCTTTGTTTGGTTACTCTTCCAATTTCTGAAGATTCGTAAACCGCCCTAATGCATGGTGGATGGAGTGGTACGAATGATGTCGATTCGTGTGCTGCGGTCATATAATCATGCATGAGCGGCTGCTGGTGTTGCTGCTGCTGTTTGTTTTCTTGTTGTTGTAAAATTTAGTCTATGTTCAGGAATGAGCATTTCTTTTTTTCTGAGACTTTCAGATCTTGCTGCCACACAGCGTGGCAGGCAGACAACAGTAAGCATGCAGAAAGACAATTGTATTACATCCGTGTCGCATAAGCAAAAAAAACTTGCAATTTTACTCATAAGTCCGCACGAACCTCGAATAATGTGCTTTGAAGAAAACAGGTCTATTATTGACGTGACAAACGGCAAAAAGGGGGGAAAGTGCCCTCTTAGCACGTTTTGCGAAAGTTTGAATGATATGTGCGAAATCCATACTAGCACGTCATCTAAAACATTTCATGAGGGCGAATGCTCGCAAGCGTTCGGTATGCTAACCTCCTGAATAAACCTTCACAAGTATGCTAGTCTAGCAGGAGTAGTAGTAGTAGTAGTAGCAGCAGCAGCAACAGTAGTAGTAGTAGTAGTAGTAGTAGTAGTAGCTGTAATTGTACGTGTGGTAGCAGCACTAGAAGCAGTGATACTGATAGTAGTGGTGGTGGTGGTAGTAGTAGCAATAGTGGTGGTGGTGGTGGTGGTAGTAGTATATTCGTAGTAGTAGTAGTAGTAGTAGTAGTAGTAGTAGTAGTAATAGTGATAGTAGTAATAGTAGTAATAGTAGTAGTAGTAGTAGTAGTAGTAGCAATAATATTAGTAGTAATAGTAGTAGTAGCAGTAGTAATGGTAGTAGTAGTAGTAGTAGTAGTAGTAGTAGTAGTAGTAGTAGTAGAAGTCGTAGTAGCAGCAGCAGCAGAAGCAGCAGAGATACTAATAGTGGTGATGGTGGTGGTGATATCAGTTGTAGTAATAGTAATAGAAGTGATAGTAGTAGTAGCAGTAGTAGTAGTAGTAGTAGTAGTAGTAGTAGTAGTAGTGGTGGTGATAGTAGTAGTAGTAGTAGTAGTAGTAGTAGTAGTAGTAGTAGTAGTAGTAGCAGTAGTAGTGATAGTAGTGGTATTAGCAGTAGTAGTGGTGGTGGTGGTGGTAGTAGTAGTAGTAGTAGTAGTAGTAGTAGTAGTAGTAGTAGTAGTAGTAGTATTTGTAGCAGCAGCAGCAGCAGCAGCAGAAGCAGCAGTGATACTAATAGT
>JAWQFJ010025870.1:27500-35000 GCA_034096865.1 Theodoxus fluviatilis | reverse complement strand
AATTCGATTGGTCAGCTAGAATTTTTTTCTATCGAGTTTGTTGGTGAGAGAGAGAGAGAGAGAGAGAGAGAGAGAGAGAGAGAGAGAGAGAGAGAGAGAGAGAGAGGAATGGGATGAAGAAACATAACGGGGGCGGAAGAAGAGATGAAGGAGGGAAGAAAGACGAAGATATTTCATGATTCTTTTGTTGGTTGTTTTCCAAGAGTGGGCTACTTGGAGAGCGGCAAGTTCCAACGCGTAACCCTTATGTGTGTGTGTGTGTGTGTGTGTGTGTGTGTGTGTGTGTGTGTGTGTGTGTATGTATGTGTATGTGTGTGTATGTGTGTGTGTGTTATTGTGTGTATGTGTGTGTGTTATTGTGTGTGTGTGTGTGTGTGTGTATGTGTATGTGTGTGTGTGTGTGCGCGCGCGCGCGTGTGTGTGTGTGTGTGAGTGTGTGTGTGTGTGTGTGTGTTTGTGTGTTTGTGTGCGTGCGTGACTGTGTGTGTGTGTGTATGTGTGTGTGTGTATGTGTGACTGTGTGTGTGTGTGTGTGTATGTGTGTGTGTGTGTGTGTGTGTGTGTGTGTCTGTGTGTGTGTGCACGCGCGCGGACGTCACGATCACATCCTTTTGGGAGTGCCTGTCATTTTTGGGGAAGGAGAGTGATTTAGTACCTACCATTATCTCTAATTACAGCCGTAAACGTTGTTGATCTTTCGTAGTCGATAAATCGTTCATTGGTTGTGATTTGACAGATATAAAATTAATCGTTTAACCTATTTCTATGAACCCCATGGCTTGGTTTCAGGGTCTAAATAATCAAGGGCGTCGACGTTGTCTAGATAATTTGAAAAGTAGCGCACCTTGACTCTTTCCAGCAATCACCACAGGCATTCTCCTGTATACCGAAGGACTGTAATGGGGAAATAGGTTTTCGGAAGTATCTCACTTGAGAGATACTTTATTTTTGCTGGTACGTTGAGGGTGAAGTTAGTAGTCCAAAAGCAGTGTAAAGTTTGGAGTGAGAGGTGAGTGGAAGTTGAGTTCTGCCCCAGGGTGATGAGCGGTGTTCGCTCTGAAGTATGAGTTGTGGTAAGTAGAAATGGGCCGTGAGTTGGTTGTGAGAAGATAGAGATATAAGAGGGAGCAAGAGAAGAGAGGACAGATCAGTCCCCACACAGAAGAGAACAGAGCAGAGAGAGAGAGAGAGAGAGAGAGAGAGAGGGGGGGGGGGGAGAGAGAGAGAGAGAGAGAGAGAGAGAGAGAGAGAGAGAGAGAGAGAGAGAGAGAGAGAGAGAAGCCGACGAAGAAGAGAGAAGCACAGAAGAGAGAAGCAGACGGCAGAACAGAGAGAAGCAGACGAAGAGAGAGACGGACCGTCGGTTAGGAGTGAGGGAGAGAGTGACGGACAGAGACGAAGAGAGATGGAAGGTTCGTCGAAGTAGTTCTTTTATGTCAAGGGCTGACCTGCGTTTTATTAGTTTCATGTGAGCAGGTTGACCGTAGTTTTACTGGTGTTTATAATTCTCCCCCAAACGTTTTATCTGTGCTTTGCAATTACTTTTGAGGTTGAATATTTACTTGTGTGTAGAAATTCTCAGTTGGAGTTGAAAATTTCTTGTACCTGTGTCTCTCCTTTGGAGTAGAGTATACTAGTAGTGGATGTGAATGTTGTAAGGAGAGTTTTTTGGGAGGAAGTCGTAGATGAGCCAAATGTTTAAAAAAACTTATTTTCTTTTACCCCTTTTTGCGGGTGTGGCAAATCCATTTTATCAGTGATTCCACTTTTAATTATTTTTGTCTACCTCTGATTATGGGAAGTTATGATTTCAATTGATTGATTAAAAATCTTGTAATTACCCGGGACCATGTTTATCCAAGTTTATTGAAATCCACGTAACAAGGACCATGGTATCAGCCCACTCAAGGGTCATGTCCGGTTGCAGCACAGCGTCATATGTGGCTGTAGAGTTCCATGCGGGAATGGCATTCCCTTCCGCCGCCCTCACATATACATTCTGTGATGCTACAGCCGCCAGGAGCCGGATCATCCTGTGTGTCCGTTTCTCCATGCGAGCAGCAATTCCCTCTCCTCATGTCTGTCTTGAGCTCTTCTCACAATTGGTTTCAAACAGTTTCGAACCACACTCCACTTACAATGCTGTGAATGTATGCACTACTTTGCCAGCTCTTCTTTCAAACGGAATTAGGGCATCATCTTCTGTCAATCAAAGTCCACGTTTCGTCCAGTCACTGACTAAATATAATTGTCTATGATGCCCCCAGTCCCTGTTGCATATTGCATCTGTTTTAATCACTGCGCCTGTGCAATATGTTTCTCGCTCTCTTTTTCTCTGACACAAACATGCGCACAGTCAGCTACAGGCACACAGAGAGGATGGAACACACACAGATACACACGCACACGCACATGCACACACACACACACACGCATACACAACACACACCGAGAGAGAGAGAGAGAGAGAGAGAGAGAGAGAGAGAGAGAGAGACAGACAGACAGACAGACAGACAGACAGACAGACAGACAGACAGACAGACAGGCAGACACAAAGACAGATACAGACAGACAGACAGATAGAGAGAAACAAAGATAGATACAGGCAGACAGACATACAGAGAGACATACAAACACATACATAGACAGATAGACACATAAACATACAGACACACAGACAGACAGACACACAGACGGACAGACACAGATAGAGGCAGACAGACACAGATACAGACAGACAGACACACACACACAGAAAGACATACATACAGACGGACATACAGACGGACAGACAGACAGACAGACAGACAGACAGACAGACAGACAGGCAGACGGACACACAGACACACAGACAGACAGACATATACACAGACACATAGATTTACAGAGAGACCAACAGTGTGCAGAAATAAAATGCACCATAGCTTGAATATCAGGGTATACGTGCTAGCGAAAGTACGCAGTCGAAAAAGCAATGAGGGCATCTTGATGAAAGGCAATGTTTTCTTTGCCTGCTAACGTCTGATTTTTGTCGCTTTGTCTACTTATCTTGCTCGGGTTTCCTATATTGTGTTTTGCCATCTGATTCTAATTTATGCAAACTCCTTCGTTCATAGGCCGGAGACCTGATGACAAAAGTTGACCAGCAGTCGCTTGCGGCCAGCGGGTGCGGTGTTCGAAGCTGCCCGGACCCCACATTTGCATCCTTGAGCAATGTATCTAATTCACATTGCTTCTTTCCAACCAGGAGTAAAACTGGATACCCATTAGGGCTGTGCTGGCAAACACTCTAGTGCGATAAACTCTTAAATGCGGCCGTCAGCCCGCATCGGGTAGGAATACTCCCCACAGAGTGGAGTTGGTGCTGGTACCTGACTTTGTGCGTTTTATTTGTCTGTCACTGTGTTTGCTGTCAGGTGCCAGTGAAGGATTTATCAAGCGGCCCGGTGATCAGAGAGTAAGGTGTTGAACGATTTCAAATCCAGACATGTGAAATAAGTCGTTTTAAAACCAAACCTTCACTTGTTATCCTTTGTACAAACAGCCACACACACACATACGCATATACACCTTCACACACACGCGCGTGCACCCGCACAAACACATAAACACACAAACACACAAATCACACAAACGCACGCACGCACACATGCAAAAATACACACACGCACACACACACACACACTCACACATTTACACACATACACAGGCACACGCTTACATACACACACACTCACGCACGCACGCACAGACACATGCATACACGTACACATCCACTCCCAGGTGTTAGCGTGCATTTAAGATCAAGCCTTTGCGAACGATTCCTTTCCTGCTTTCGTTGTCCCCAGAGAAGGCACGCTACGTCACGCAACCTCGCAATAAGGAGTTCCCTGCATCGAGGCACGCCACGTCACGCAGCCTCGCAATAAGGTGTTCCCTGCATCGCGGCAAGCCTGGCCGGATGACCTTCAGACATGATAAAGGCAAGATCGAGGTGAAAGCCACTGTACTAAGCTGACCCCGATCCAGCTCTGAGGAAATGCTTCGGCAATCAGTGGCGTAGCGGGACAGCTGGCCCGACCTCTAATGCTTGTCTGATACTTGGGCAGCAGTCACAGCAGGCGCAGGGCTGTCTCGACAGAGGCCGGAGCAGCCAGCAGGCAGACAGGTCGTTGTCACCTACGCGTTCTCTGTACCGTTGGACGCGACGCGAGTTTTCGTCACTACCTTCCCGCCCAGACTACACTTACCGCGTCTCCATTACGTGAATAGTAAAAAGTGACTAACTGGGTGGGGACTACTTGACTTGCTCTTACTGTAACCAGCTGTAGAGATTTTCGTTGTCAATGGCCTTGCATAGCCTACAAAGGCTGATAGGCCGTAAATTTTCATTCATTCATTTATTCGTTCGTGTATTCATTCATCCAGTCAGTGGGTCAGTCAGTCAGTCAGTCAGTCAGTTAGTCAGTCAGTCAGTCAGTCAGTCAGTCAGTCAGTCAGTCAGTCGGCATCTATTTACCAACGGCAGCAAATGTGTACAATACGTCGCGACCCTCTCCGCCTCTTCTGCGACATTGTTGAAGAATAAAAGTTATATTTTCGTGGACAGTAAAAGAAGGGGGGGGGGGGGAGGGGAATGAGATGCACCTTCCAAAATTGCAACGACATTTTCTTTAAAAGTAGAATAGGATTAAATGCTGAATATTATTCGGTTTATGTTCCTGACTAGGTTTTGAACTTATGACATTATTTTCAGAGGTATAGCTAAGCTTGTTCTTTCTGTAACAGTAATCCCAAAATTATGGGGGTAGCGTGAGGGTGGGGTGGGGGTGGGGGGTCGGAGGGGGGGAAGAGGACAAGAAAGGATTATGATTGAGCATTTTTTTATGCAGAAAGGAAAAAGCCAACTCACAGTAAAACTGGACATTACCTCGACCAGTGCTTTCTAAGATGTTTACTGTTAACAATAAAACTCGTTACAGGCGAGTGCTGAAAAATTACCTTATTCCAAAAATGAAGACAGAGAGCCGGAATGTGCATGGATGAAGGTGAGGTATCCTTTAATGGATCGCACGCGATTTTTTTCTGTGCGAATCGACGTACAGCACAGCCTCATGTTCATGGTCGTCCTTAGTGCATGCACACACCGCGTCAATAATGACCTTTTCCTATTAAAATACATCAATAATTGACTGCACTTCGCACATCTGTAATCAGAGAGATTTAGGAAGAAAATGGCAAACAGACACATAAAACAGCTTCAAAAAGTGTGATCACTTCTATACTACAAGTATTGAAAAGCCAGAATATTCTAGTCCACTAGAGACTTCGCCTGCCGGCGAAAGAGTCTCTAGCATAGTTCGTATCACGTGATGGAACTAATCCGTCCAGAATAATCATAAGGAGGTCACACGAGAGGCTTGTGGGATAGCACTCTGCTCCCTGACATACGCCGTTAATGTTTAGTTCTAAGACTATTTCGCACAAAAGTCATAACTTACGCTTGTTGAGGCAATAAACAAGCGTTTATTCGATAAAATAAAATGTTTGTGTTGAAATGGAAATAAGTGTTGACATCTGAATGATTTCTGTATATAAAAAGTGGGGGGGAAATAGTATCCAGAACGAGCTAGTTTTGGCACAATGCTGCAATGCGAAGGGTCAAGTCTATTACGCATTCATTGTGAACTGCGCCAGTCACTACTGACTCGGTTCACAGAATGAGACCAGACAGCCCTGCCCAGGCCAGGGGACTGGAGCCTGCAACCCATTGCTGGGCAGTAAAGGTCGCAGACAGGTTCCTGTGTAGCCATACTTGCCAACTTCCTGTCAAGTAAGGGTGTGACTCTCTCGAGATGCTGTCCAGTCCTGACCAAGCAGACATGGTGTTATTACTGCTGTTGTTCTCTGCGTGCATGTGTGCGTATGTGCTTTCGTGTGTGTGTGTGTGTGTGTGTGTGTGTGCGTGTGTGTGTGTGTGTGTGTGTGTGCGTGCGTGCGTGTGCGTGTGTGCGTGCGTGTGTGACTGAGTGTGTGCGTGCGTGCATGCGTGCATGCGTGTGTGTGTGTGTGTGTGTGTGTGTATGTGTGTGTATGCGTGAACATGCCAATGCTTCTCTTTCTCTCTCTCTCTCTCTCTCTCTCTCTCTCTCTCTCTCTCTCTCTCTCTCTCTCTCTCTCTCTCTCTCTCTCTCTCTCTTTCCACACACCCACCATCACTTCTTTACTAAAAATCCTATCTCGCTATTTCTTCATCGACGTTTCCACCATTTTTTTCCCAGTCTCTCTCCGAAAGTTCGCAGGGATCTCTTCTTTTTTCCTGCCTCTACTCTCATGCTGTCCCTCTCTCTATGCGTCAGTCTGCGCGCTGTGCTATGAGCCGCGGGCGAGGAGGTATAGGTTTCTCACGTTCCCCAATTTTACAAGGATTATTCCTTCGTGCCCCCCTCCATCGCTTTAATGGGAAAGGTCGCCCCAGTGTATCGATTGACCTTTCGCCATCGTGTTCGTGCGAGAGACTCCCGTTCCTCCACCCCGGTATAGGTCAGACGTAGATGCAATCGTGCTGATAGTCAAGGCCAGAAAAACCCCTGCAACGCGCAGCATATTTCCCTCTTCGGTGGAAACATGTCCGTTTTTTTGTTGAGCCAACATTTTCATGTGTCTTTATTGAATGTGCATGCATCATTTATTGTGTACGGTGACAGCATTACGTTTTTGTCTTTATCGTAACATCTTGCTGTTTTCTGTAGTGCTAGCGGGTTGGATCGACGTGTTCTTAATATTCAGATTATCAACATATGATTCATTTGAAAAGCCACCCCCTGTCGGCTTTATCGCCTTGTTTGGTGTGTTGGGTATTTTTACCTTGTCTCGTTAATGTTTGATAGTTCACACTGCATTTAAACATGTACAGTAGGAGAGATACTTCGGGTTTTGTTTGTATTGTAGATAAGTGCTAAACATATTCTGTTTCGTTCTCCTTTCCTTTATATTAAATACTCTATGGCATTATTACATAATTATTCATGTTATACACGTTTTGTCTGTGTATGTGTTTGACAAGCCCACTTCTTTGTAAAATGTCTACTTATAATGGATTATCTCTACTACCAATGATTTGGATAGAGTTTAACACAACTCACTCCTCTTGAGTTTGCACTTGATTATTTATACATATTAAACAATGTTGTAGTCGTCGTCGTCATCGTCGTCGTCGAAATATGATTCTTATTTCTATTTCGGTTTAGTTTAATTCTAAAGCACACGCACAGAGAGAAGGGGGAGAGGGGTCGAAGGAAAAGAAGAAAGAGAATGAAGAGAGAGAGAGAGAGAGAGAGAGAGAGAGAGAGAGAGAGAGAGAGAGAGAGAGAGAGAATTACTTTATATGCACCCAACGCCCCAAGCGTTTAAAACCTTTAACTTTAAAATGAAAAACAAGGACAGCAAGATACGTCTTATATGAGCTTGTGATGAAAGGAATATGAAATATAAAACATG
>JAWQFJ010025870.1:10000-22500 GCA_034096865.1 Theodoxus fluviatilis | reverse complement strand
AAAAGGATGGATAAGTGGATGAATAAATGAATGGATGGATGGATAGGTGGATGAATAAATGAATGGATGGATAAGTGGATGAAAAAATGAATGGATGGATGGATAAATGGATGATTAATAAATTGATGAATGGATGGTTGGATAAATGGATGAATGAAATGATGAATGGATGGATAAATGTATGATTAATAAATGAATGAATGTATGGATGAATACATGGATGAATGAAAGGATGGATGGATGAAAGGATGATTGGATAAATGGATGAATGAAAGGATGGATGGATGAAAGGATGGATAAATTTATGGATAGATGCTGGATAGATAGATGAATGGATGGATAACTAGATAAGTAGATGAAAGGATGGACAAATGAACGGATCTGTAACTGGGTGGGTGGACAAGGCGGTAGGGCCTGACAGTCTGTGCAGACTATGTGACGACATGGACTCTCCACTGATTGGTGCTGGGTGGCACAGTGGCAAGCCCAGACTATTACCTCGCCACTCGCCTTTCACGAATCGCGTAGGGAGGCACGGTGGGTCTCACCTTATTTCCCGATTCCACGGAGGGACAGAGAAAAGTACGACGAAACGAAAAAGAGGAATATGGACCAGCGGAAGGGAGGGAGGGGAAAACAGGTGGGAGTGGAAAAAGGCAGGTTGATGAGGTAAAACAAGGGAGAAACGGGGAATGTCAAACAAGATGACAAGTAACTATAATGTTATCTAACGCCATTTCGATGATTATTTCCACAAATTCGTACTACGCAGTACTAAAAGTGTGCATGGTTAGGACTGTGCGATCAAATCTCGGTTGTATGTTCGGAGTCATTACAGAAATCATCAGGGAGTCAGAGGAAAATACCTTACGGAAGCTCTCGCTATTCTCGATATACAACTGCCTATTTTGCCATTTTCCTTTCGGTCTTGAATAAAAACCGCTGGCGCTGAACCTCCAGGTTTTGGCATTTAAGAAAAGATTGGGTTCGAACCCGCAACCTCTCGAGAAAAGAGGGGGAAAACACACACACACATAAAAACACAAAAAAACCACAACCTCGAAAAAAGAGAAGAAAAAAAAAGTTTCAGCGCAGAATCAAACCTGGTCATGCATGACCAAGAGTCGAACGCTCTACCAGCTGAGCCATTAGAGAATTGCTATGACGGAGTGTTTGTAAAGCATGTAAATCCACTTCTAAGCTATCGGCCCAGGAACAATCAACCATATATTTTAAACATGATGGATAGGTTCAGGAAGCTCCTATTATGACATGCTTTGCTTTCCTTTGGCATGTCATAGACGCTGAATTAACACTCACACAGTCACACAGAGGAGGAAGTGTATTATAGATGTTCAACCCAGACATGTGCATTCGTACTCATTCAGTGATTCACGCACACACCGTGTGTGGTTACCGTGGTTACGTTGTGTTTTCTTCGCGTAGACACTGATCTATATCTAAATACGTGGAGTAGATAGAAAAAAATGGCTAGCAAGAAAAAAGAGAGAAAGGCAAGGGCAAAAAACTTCAGTGAAACCGAAATGAGTGTGTTGGTCCTGAAATGCGCCGCTTACATAAAATCTAAGTGCAAGAAGGACTTGCCTGACGACGTCATTCTTTCGGTTGCTGTGCCTTTGAATAATTCTGGGTTCGACTGATTTCTTTATGGATCTCGTCGGTAATGGCCAAGATTTCCTTTCGATGGAATCGAATCTTTCTGAACACCTCTTCATCATTAAATACTTCTAACGGGTGCCTTCGGTCTCGGAATACTCGGTTTTTCCTTAACAGATTGTCATGAATTCGTTTCTTAAGGACAATCGCTGCCATCTTGCCTCTCTCGATAACCCCGGTTTATCTATTTATCTTGCCGACTTCGGGAGAATAGTTTAACACTCTGCTTTGACGCGAGTTTAGGGCTAAATCGCCGTCATGAATAGGAGAATTTAAACCGAAGTCAAGATAAATCGGGGATAGGAGATAAATCGAGTGTTAAAAAGATAAATCGCCGTCGTGAATACGGGCCAAGAACAATAAAAATACAGCCAGAGAACTACCAGAATCGGCGATAGGCCCTGGACGCCTAAGCAAGCCGAAGAATTCTATTCTATTCTATTCTATTCACCCTTCTCAAAAATCTCCTCGCAAATGACGTCACGTTATTCGACGTCAAATGATGACGTCACAGATTTTGCAAAATGGAGTCTGTTGAATCGTTTTCATTGAAACACCAAAATGTAAAAAAGTCACTTTCTTTTCAAACCTCGATTCTGAAAATTTGATAATATTGAATGGGACCTAACTTCCAGTCAGTGTGCAAAATCTCAAGGAAATCCGTCCAGTAGTTTTTGAGATATAAGCCGTGGAGACAGGACAGACAGACAGACACACACACACACACACACACACAGACAGATAAAGTCTGTAGGACCTCCAGTAAACCTGGAGGGATAAAAACCGCTGGCGCTGAACCTCCAGGTTTTGGCATTTAAGAAAAGATTGGGTTCGAACCCGCAACCTCTCGAGAAAAGAGGGGGAAAACACACACACACATAAAAACACAAAAAACCACAACCTCTCGAAAAAAGAGAAGAAAAAAAAGTTTCAGCGCAGAATCAAACCTGGTCATGCATGACCAAGAGTCGAACGCTCTACCAGCTGAGCCATTAGAGAATTGCTATGACGGAGTGTTTGTAAAGCATGTAAATCCACTTCTAAGCTATCGGCCCAGGAACAATCAACCATATATTTTAAACATGATGGATAGGTTCAGGAAGCTCCTATTATGACATGCTTTGCTTTCCTTTGGCATGTCATAGACGCTGAATTAACACTCACACAGTCACACAGAGGAGGAAGTGTATTATAGATGTTCAACCCAGACATGTGCATTCGTACTCATTCAGTGATTCACGCACACACCGTGTGTGGTTACCGTGGTTACGTTGTGTTTTCTTCGCGTAGACACTGATCTATATCTAAATACGTGGAGTAGATAGAAAAAAATGGCTAGCAAGAAAAAAGAGAGAAAGGCAAGGGCAAAAAACTTCAGTGAAACCGAAATGAGTGTGTTGGTCCTGAAATGCGCCGCTTACATAAAATCTAAGCGCAAGAAGGACTTGCAGGACGGGCGTGAGGCTGGTGTTGAGGAAGAATGTGAAGTAGACGTGCTTGCGAACGTGGAAGAATGTGGAGGTGGTTTGTAACTTTGTTCATGTAGCAAAGAACGTGTATGATTACTTGTGTTTGTGAGTGTAGATTGTCTATGAAAGAATGTGTAGAGTTAACACGTGCAAAATGCGTGATAGCGTCATAAGTGCCTGACGACGTCATTCTTTCGGTTGCTGTGCCTTTGAATAATTCTGGGTTCGACTGATTTCTTTATGGATCTCGTCGGTGATGGCCAAGATTTCCTTTCGATGGAATCGAAACTTTCTGAACACCTCTTCATCATTAAATACTTCTAACGGGTGCCTTCGGTCTCGGAATACTCGGTTTTTCCTTAACAGATTGTCATGAATTCGTTTCTTAAGCACAATCGCTGCCATCTTGCCTCTCTCGATAACCCCGGTTTATCTATTTATCTTGCCGACTTCGGGAGAATAGTTTAACACTCTGCTTTGACGCGAGTTTAGGGCTAAATCGCCGTCATGAATAGGAGAATTTAAACCGAAGTCAAGATAAATCGGGGATAGGAGATAAATCGAGTGTTAAAAAGATAAATCGCCGTCGTGAATACGGGCCAAGAACAATAAAAATACAGCCAGAGAACTACCAGAATCGGCGATAGGCCCTGGACGCCTAAGCAAGCCGAAGAATTCTATTCTATTCTATTCTATTCACCCTTCTCAAAAATCTCCTCGCAAATGACGTCACGTTATTCGACGTCAAATGATCACGTCACAGATTTTGCAAAATGGAGTCTGTTGAATCGTTTTCATTGAAACACCAAAATGTAAAAAAGTCACTTTCTTTTCAAACCTCGATTCTGAAAATTTGATAATATTGAATGGGACCTAACTTCCAGTCAGTGTGCAAAATCTCAAGGAAATCCGTCCAGTAGTTTTTGAGATATAGGCCGTGGAGATGGGACAGACAGACAGACAGACACACAGACAGACAGACAGACAGACTAATAAAAACCGCTGGCGCTGAACCTCCAGGTTTTGGCATATTAAAAAAAAATGTAAAAAAAGATCGGGTTCGACCCCGCAATCTCTCGAGAAAAGAGGGGGAAAACACACACACACACATAAAAACACAAAAACCCAGGTCGGGTTCGAACCCACAACCTCTCGAAAAAAGAGAAGAAAAAAAAGTTTCAGCGCAGAATCAAACCTGGTCATGCATGACCAAGAGACGAACGCTCTACCAGCTGAGCCATTAGAGAATTGCTATGATGGAGTGTTTGTAAAGCATGTAAATCCATTTCTAAGGTATTGGCCCAGGAACAATCGACCATATATTTAAAACATGATGGATAGGTTCAGGAAAGCTCCTATTATGACATGTTTTGTTTTCCTTTGGCATGTCATAGACGCTGAATTAACACTCACACAGTCACACAGAGGAGGAAGTGTATTATACTTTATAGATGTTCACACCAGACATGTGCATGTGTGGTACTGCTACCGAGTACCGTCGTTCTACAAGCAACGAGTCAATCCTGATAACACGATGCATAACTGGTAGGTTTTTAGGCTAGATTTGCTTTGAAAAGTTGCAGAAAATCTTATGGTGGTTACAATCTGAAGGTATAACAAGTTTTGACAAGGAAAAAATCAAGCAACTATAACCATTCTGACCGTTGTCAGCCATGTTTGCAGAAGCTCCTAATCTCGCTGGAAACAAGATTTCATACTCTTGTCGTGGAACCAAACGACGAAAAGATTGACCTGATTTTTCAATACAAACACTGTATTCATTTTGTTGTTTAGACTGCAAGTGTAACTTTTCTGACTTGCGTTCCACTCAACACATTTTTGACCTAGTGGACATGTACTCGATTAATTGACTCGATTAAATTGAACTGATGTATTTGATATACATTTGTATTAATCCTGAAAAATTAGGAAATCATACTTCATTCATTCGAGCATTAGTCTTGACAGCATTCAGCGGACGAAGTAAACATCAATCTACTTCAACCATAACGTAAGTGCGAGTTGCAGACGAAACTATCACCGTCACATGACACGGTGACGCCGAATGTCAAATCACTGCTATCTTACGGTCGAAATAATCGGAGAAAGTCTGAATAATCTGAGAAAGAAAATCGAATTGGTTTATTATGTGTATGAATACGAGTTTTTTTAATCGACTTCGGTCAATTTCGCGCTGCCTTGCAGTGATGATTTGAATACGAAGCAGTCGTCTGCAAGGCGAAAACGATCTCGAAGCCAGCGAAGCCAAAGTTTCGACCATGAATGGAAAAAATCGTATTACGACCGTCAACCACTTTCTCTTCAAACCTCGATTCTGAAAATTTGATACATTCAATCGGACCTAACTTTCAGTTAGTGTGCAAAATCTCAAGGAAATCCGTCCAGTAGTTTTTGAGATATAAGCCGTGGAGTCGGGACAGGCAGACAGACAGACAGACAGACAGACACACACACACACACACACACACACACACACACACACACACACACACACACACACACACACACACACACACACACACAGACAGATAAAGTCTGTAGGACCTCCAGTAAACCATGAGGGATAATTCTTTCTCCTTTACCAGTGTTCTCAAATTCAGTGTTCGTCATTAAACAGCTTCAAAAAAAGAATTGACACGATGTTCAAAGACTACATGTACTGTGATGATGTTGGCCACCCGCTGCTGTTGCCACGTATACCACTCTCTGCCACTCATAAGCCACCGGAAGAAAAGTATAGAGAATAGGCACGATCTTTTAAGATCGTTAGAACTAGGGTAGTAAAAAGTGAGAGTAGCCATAAGTACTGATCAAAAGATCAGATAAAGGCCTCGCGGCCTAAGACATCTGAGGACATACTAGGCCTGGTAAAAGACCAGCTAGTATCCATAAGAACAATAAAAATACAGCCAGAAAACTACCAGAATCGGCGATAGGCCCTGGACGCCTAAGCAAGCCGAAGAATTCTATTCTATTCTATTCTATAGACGTTATTCACGCAGCGGCCATTTTGAATCGAAAACGAGACTGGGTAGGTAAATTTAATGGCGGCCAGCGTCTATGGCGAAACCGAAGGCTCATAGACACTGCTGTGTTCCTTATTGCGAGAACGATGATCGGTATGACGAGAACTCCAGACTGTCCTTTTTCAAATTCCCCACAGACAAGAAGCAGAAGAAACTGTGGATCTGGAAGATTTAGATAAGATAGACCGACAGCTGGAACCGACCACCAACCTACGCTCCTTACCTTCGAAAAGTTTTCCAAATTTGAAGGCGCGGTGAGTTGCAGATAGCGTATGGAGGGAAACATCTGGATGAAAGTTGAAGGATGTGCGCGCGTGAATTGGTGTGTGGTGTCAGTTGTGTCATTTTAGCAAGCGGTGCTGGGACTGTGAGCGGGAGAAAGAAGAAAAAAGTTTGAGACTCGTGTCGTCTGCTTGTGCTCGCGACAAGGTAGATGCGAGCAGACGACAGTTTAGCCGCCTGCAGCAGAGCGAGGGTGACACACAAAAGCAACACTCGCTTAGTAGGGATGCCAAAGGGTCCTTCATAAAAAAACACCCCCCAGAAATACGCACAAAGGCACAGAATCCGGTGCTTCATCACTGTCGCTACTGCCGCTTCCATAGTCTGCAACCAAGGCAGCCATCTTTAAAGCGCAGAGTGCGTACCGCAGTGAATGAAAGGAAATTTTCTCATTGGCTGAAAATACCGGCAACTCGTGTCGTCTGCTTGTGCTCGCGACAAGGTAGATGCGAGCAGACGACAGTTTAGCCGCCTGCAGCAGAGTTTCTTCTGCTTCTTGTCTGTGGGGAATTTGAAAAAGGACAGTCTGGAGTTCTCGTCATACCGATCATCGTTCTCGCAATAAGGAACACAGCAGTGTCTATGAGCCTTCGGTTTTGCCATAGACGCTGGCCGCCATTAAATTTACCTACCCAGTCTCGTTTTCGATTCAAAATGGCCGCTGCGTGAATAACGTCTATTCACCCTTCTCAAAAAATCTCCTCGCAAATGACGTCACGTTATACGACGTCAAATGATGACGTCACAGATTTTGCAAAATGGAGTCTGTTGAATTGTTTTCATTGAAACACCAAAATGTAAAAAAGTCACTTTCTTTTAAAACCTCGATTCTGAAAATTTGATAATATTGAATGGGACCTAACTTCCAGTCAGTGTGCAAAATCTCAAGGAAATTCGTCCAGTAGTTTTTGAGATATAGGCCGTGGAGACGGGACAGACAGACAGACAGACAGACAGACAGACAGACAGACAGACAGACAGACAGACAGACACACAGACAGACTAATAAAGTCTGTAGGACCTCCAGTAAACCTGGAGGGATAAAGTCTGTAGGACCTCCAGTAAACCTGGAGGGATAACAGTGACTTTTCACATCCTCTCGTATGCATGCACGGCGTACCATTCGACTGAAAGAGATGAGAGATGTTTTGTTCATGAATATGCATACCATGGCCTGCATTTAGGGTCACTGCTTTGCGACTGTTGTGTATGGAAGACTGTGGCAGATTGTAATCCTCTGCCACTTCTTGGTAGGCAGTCTGCAAATACGCAGCCTGACTAACAGGTGCCACATTATCATCATGAATATAGAAAGATCTGCCAGGTGCAGAATATTCGCACTCAAACACCAGTTCTACGCTGATTTCAGCAAACAGCTGCCGGAACATAGTGTATCGGTACGTGTGCTAAGTGATGCTCTGTGGCAGCATGGTTAGAGCCCTTCACCTGCAGTCGCTTGCTGCTTGTGGGCGAGGCTTTGGGACCCGCGTGCATCACGGAGTTACAACCTTGAGCAAGGTGCTTTACTCACATTGCTTCTTTCCAACCAGGAGTCAAACGGGTACCTGTGAGGGCTGAGCTGGGAAATTATGAAAAGTAACCTTTATGCATGCATTCATCCGAAATCTGAATGTATACTCTCCAAGGAGTTGAGGTGGAGCTGGAAAGATAATGATTGTCCTGATGACCAGGGAGTACAGGTGTGCGGTTCAGCATCCGACACTGGGTGAGGAGTCGTGGTATAAAAGCAAACGCAATTACTTTTATTTAAGATGTGGGGAAAATACGGATAATTGCCCCATTTACCCCAACCGCCGTCTGGCGCTGCTGTTTGGAAGTGGCTGGTTTGATTTACGTCGTATCCACCCACCATTTTGCAAGCACGGGTCACGTGTGTCTCTGCGGAATCTCCTCGTGGCAAAACAGAATGAATGAATGCACGAATGAGGTTTAGCGGCCTATCGGCCTGGAAAGGCTATATAAGGACAAAAGACAGTATCAAAACACCCTTTAAAAGGGGTACATGAATAAATGTGCGAGTACTTTCATGATAAGCTGAAAACAGAGAGTAGATAGTAAAAAGTACTAAGGTATAGATTAGATCTGGAAATATAGACCTATAAACTGTACAGATGTTAACACAGACAAATATATTTAAATATATCAAGGAGATAAGTTGATCTTAAAGTTTTTCACTGCCGACAGTATTGCGGGAGCATTCCACCAGAATGTGCCTTACCGTTAGCCTGCACTTGCAGGCGAGGCACTCTGGTGGAGGCTCAGACCGCAACAAACAAGAATGTGTTAAAACGGTATGGCCGTTCTGGGACCGACAGAGGACAGCCTCGTCCCTCCTCGAGAGAGAGGGCGAGAGCGAGTTGTTGCTGCCCCCCCCCCCCCCCCCCCCAGGTGGGCGACAACGCATGAAGCTTGTTCGTCACGCTGTCGTCCCAGTTGGCCACACACATAGGTTAACAACATACATTATTTACAAATGTGGGTTCTTAAGTTACTCGCGGGCACCCCTCCAGGGGAAGGAGAAAGTGAGAGGGCAAACGGCAGCTTGATCTGCCCTCTCACTCCCCGGAATGCTCACGTGGGTGGGTACCCAGCGGAAAACAACCTCAGAGCCTCCGAAAGAACTTTCAAGAAGATGGCGAAATATCATTGCCAGAAAAGGATGAGATATATTTCTAGTCTGCAGAGCCTGCAGTGCAGAGAGCGAGTCACAGATCACTAAGGTCCTCCGCGCTAAACTGTCCTTGACGAAAAGGGAAATATCTACCACACGCAGCTCCGCAGAGTAGACAGAAGCTCCATCTAGCAGACGAACACAAAAGGCAAAATCACAGGCGACAACAGCTGCCGCCACACGATTCCCATCCCTTGAACCGTCAGTATAAAAGTGACCTGGCAAAACAGAGGTGCGTTCCTTAAAAGTGGTCAGACATGATCATTTCGCTGTTAAAGCCGGTGCTTAATTGGAGGACGCTAACGCCGCACACTGCGTCCAGACACAAAACTCGGGCCCCGCACGCAGTATTTTTACGATTGGTTGAGACTAGTTGCCACGTGCCCCGCTCCGCCATTTATTTCTTCTCCAGTTTGCATGCAAAAACGCTCAATAAAAATTACTGACATACATGCAAAGAAATCGTTACCAAACAACAGTACTAATCTTGAAGGGGTCTCGAAAGTGTTTGCTGTGTTTACGTGAACGAATTCATTACTCTCGTTCGAGAAAGTCAAGGAAGTGTTTTGAGACACAAACTTCTGTTATGTGACATCTATTTAAAGCCTCGCGCGCGACACGTTTGCATATATCTGGCCGACATTTGAACACATTTTTTGAGCCGTGATTATCTGTCTTGGGGGACTCGTTCAAATGAGTCTCGAAAACGTCTGTTGTTGTCAACGTACTGAATCATTCATTACCGTAACTCACATTTTGATTAGAATAACGTAGTGAATTTACTAAATATTGATGTATTCTAAGTAGAACTTTGAGAAAATAATATTGACATTCAATTTGGTTGCGTTTCTTTATAAGTTTGGCAGTGATTATTAAAACTAGCGAGCACCCTGACCTGAGAGCGCAAACCTCTGCCGAGAAACCCACAGTTTCTCTTCCATGGCCTGCATACTTATTTCGGGCAGATCTTTCGGCTAGCGACGCCTAACGTTGATACAAGGTTTACTTTATTTTAGCGCCTGCCAGCGTTCTCTGAGTACGGACCGCATACGCCAGCGTCATCAATACATGTAGTTTGACGTCATCAACTTCGCCATGACCGAATATATTTTTCTTAATGCTTGTAATGCCACAACGAGATAACATATAATGTCCTAAATTCAGTGGATTGTTTCTTGGGTGAAACCCTGACCTTGCACCAAACTCCATTTGAGTTATTTTGCCAATGAATAACTAGCGAACAGAGAGTAAAACGTAACTACCTTGAGGGAGGTGAGGAGCGTTTTGCATGCGAACCGGATTTTAAAATGGCGGACATTAAGTTTCTTACACGTGTGAGCGCACAAAATGCCGCTTGCTGGGTCTGATATAGATGTGAGTCTACCGAATGCTGTGGCTGGACACTGAGTGTGCGGGATTGGTATCCTGTAATCAAGCACCAGCTCTAAACAGACTTACCATGCTAGCAGGCGGAAGATGCGGAAGTCAGTAACAAAGTATAGTGGTATGGCAGACGTCGTCGTGTTTAAGAGATTGTTGTAATGCAAGAATTGAGTGCTGACTCTTCGGACGTTGCAAACGATGACAGCGGTCACTCCCTGAGACACGGGACGGTTCCCTTCGAGTTTCTCTGACTGGCTTTACGTTCGATCCATCGACGATGCGAACGCCCCTGAGAGCTTGGGCAACAAATAATGTCATGTTGGATTTACGAGTTATCTCTCTCTGTGGCTACACCTCTTGAGAATCGCTGCAGTCGTAGTTTTTAGCTTGAAACATGCATTCACTTATCAGAACCTGTGCATTACATCGACCATTTTTCACTGAAACAAATTACTTGCAAGTAGCCGTGGGGTGAAAGTCGAATGTCGTTGCGTGCTTCACAAGCGAACGTCATGTGGGATGTCGCGGCAGTTTTCTTATCTTGCCAGGAGCGCTCTTACAGGCGTGAACAATTATTCACGTAGAGACCTCCTCGCATGTGACAAGTTTTATAGAAGTTTTGTGCCCGGTAAAACAGCTAAATGAGGATGGGGGTGCGGAGATGGGGGTGCGGAGATGGGGGTGCGGAGATGGGGGTGCGGAGATGGGGGTGCGGAGATGGGGGTGCGGAGATGGGGGTGCGGAGATGGGGGTGCGGAGATGGGGGTGGGGGTAGTGAAAAATTACCAGACGAGGGCATCGGCCTAAAAACGAATCGGGGACATTCGCGTGGTAGGTGACAACGATACCACTACATCGCGCGCATTTGTACAAGAATGAGTTTGTCGATACATATATAACCCATTTCCCAATAGGCAAAGCCTCTGGGCTTAATTTTATTAGTATTTCTTAGAACCCTTCATCAAACGAGAAAGTCGTGTCACAGAATCCCGTGCATGACGCCATGGGTGCATCTTACATAATAAAGGCAGTTTCATGGAGATTGAGAGACCCGGATCCCGTGTTATAGCCTCCTCACATGTGGACACATTTTTGGCGACTATAAAATATCGCGCCTGCAATTTGCAAGAAAGATTTTGGGCATCCAGAAAGGTGGCAATTTTCTGGCAACTATGCCGTTTCTATGGGAAATATCGTGCTCGCAAGTCCCAAGTGCTGTGTTCTGTCCAGTTGCCGCCCATTACATGAAGAAACACTTTTGTTTTCATGTTTCTCAGGCATTTCCTCGAACAGCCAATCAGATGGGTTCCTGCTTGTGACGTAGTGGTAGAGATGTGTCCACCCATATGTCCTAACAGCGGCCTAGCCTCGCTCGGTTCGATACTTCTGTAGTTTCTGCTACTTCATCTGTCAGTTGTAGGATGTCCTGACATATTTATATATTAAATCCTTCTTCAGTTCTACATCAATGTATCTTTCTAATGTATGCAGTTCATTGCCAAAAAAACTACCCCAAACAGTTGTCGTTGCAAGGTGCGCATTTGACTCCAATGAGTTTGTAGAAAATCAAACACCGTCCATGTTGAACCACTAGGATGACAGTGGAGTTCATGATGGATCTAGGATGTGGTTTCACGCCTATGGGTGTTTTTCTCGCTTTGTTTCTGGGGAACTGGTTGGTTGGAGAGTTGTAAATCGAATGGGATATATACCACAATCACCACGAGCACAATGTCATGGGCAAAGTTAGATATGTATCGACATGCTCATTCTTGTACAAATGCGCGCGATGTAGTGGTATCGTTGTCACCTACCACGCGAATGTCCCCGATTCGTTTTTAGGCCGATGCCCTCGTCTGGTAATTTTTCACTACCCCCACCCCCATCTCCGCACCCCCATCTCCCCACCCCCATCTCCGCACCCCCATCTCCGCACCCCCATCTCCGCAC
>JAWQFJ010025870.1:0-5000 GCA_034096865.1 Theodoxus fluviatilis | reverse complement strand
CGATGTTGTTTTTCTTCCCCGGTGCAAAAAGGCATTTCAAGCAAAGTATCGGATGCGACCGATCAAAGCCGAACGCAGGGCGGTTGCGTCATACCTAGTATACATGTACTACAACTTCACACCATCAATCGACCAGCACGTCTGTTTGGTTTTCTTGTCATGTGCCATTGGCGCCCGTGCTGAACAATGTATTACAAATTTGTTTTGCTAAATTTGAAGGAAAGACGAATGATTATTAATTGCGGTAAATGTATGTTTGTCTATACGTGAGTACGTGTGCGTGTGTGTGCGCGTGCACACGCTCATGAGTGATTTTGCATTCGCTTTGAAAGTGGACGAGGAGTTAAGGTAGAGTGAACTATGATTTAAGGAACAAGGACTGCTTTAGGGGGTTGGGGTGGGGGGGTGGGGGGCAGCAATGCAAGCATCGAATCATACCAGGGCTTTCCATTTTCCTTGCGTTTTGTGCAGTCTTCAAGATTTCAGCAAATTTGAGCAAGTCGTACTTTTTTCCCCACTTCTGAGGCGTATCTGTAAGAATCTCTCTCTCTCTCTCTTTTCTCTCTCTCTCTCTCACTTTCTCTCTCTCTTTCTCTCTCTCTCTCTGTCTCTCTCTCTGTCTCTCTCTCTGTCTGTCTGTCTGTCTGTCTGTCTGTCTGTCTCTCTCTCTCTCTCTCTCTCTCTCTCTCTCTCTCTTTCTCTCTTCCTCCCCCCCCCCTACCTCTCTCTCTCTCTCTGTTTGTCTCTCTCTCTCTCTGTCTCTCTCTGTCTCTATCTCTGTCTCTGTGTGCATGCGTGTTTGTGTGTATATGTGTGTGTGTGTGTGTGTGTGTGTGTGTGAGTGTGTGTGTGTGTGTGAGTGTGTGTGTGTGTGAGTGTGTGTGTGTGTGTGTGCATGTGTGAGTGTGAGTGTGTGTGTGTATGTGTGTGTTATACGCACTTCGTGTACACGGTACAAATCAACAGAAAAAAACAGACGAACTAAATGACGAATATTTTCTCATCACACGCCTGTCTAGAATCTCCGACCTGACTGTCATACATGCAAGCGTTGCTTGCAAAATGTGTTCATTACACACGAGAATGGGTTTCAGAAGAAAAACATTGTTTGTTATGGATACATAGCAGACATTTGGTAAGACGTCAATTGAAAGGTCAACGCATACTTTGTTTACTCGGGATGATCTTTAAAATAAAAAGCGTGCCTTCTTTTAAAGGTGCTCGAGTGACGACAACTTTCCTTACGCTTCCCTTTCGATTCCCTGGAAATGTCAAAGGTACAAATGAAAAAAAGAAGACATTTTTCGCTTTTTACCTAATTTGTATGTAAACGGACAGCAAACTTTGAATGTCTAAAATGTCTCTCAGTTTGGACAGCGAAATGGAATGGGAGAAACTGTTTTTTCCCTAAATAAGTGCTGTACTAGGTCAGTAAACTTTTTGTTTCAACATTTAAAAATCTGCTGTGAATACAACAGAGGACCCCCAGAGCAAAGCTCGATCTTTCCATGCAGAAAACTAGAAAAAGTTCAACCTATTGATCGTTCAATCGTTTTTATGGTTCTGAAGATTTTCCAGTGAGCCTAGAGGAATTTTCTTCTCAAGATGTTTTCTCGAGGCAATGACTCTTTTTTGCAATTTTTCTTCTTTTCATACTCTTGAAGTATCGGTCGATTTCATGATAAAACTAAATATCCTTGGGTTTTTTGCTTTTCACCACTCCCTACCCTCAAGAGAGCAAACCCGAGGCAAGGAACGGACACTCCTGAGGGTCGGTCACAGGATGAAAGAGTCGATGGAGGACTCCTTCGTCTTCCAAAACAAGTGACGAGAACAAGGCTGGGAGAAGCAAGCCACTTAGCTCACGTCTGCCCAGGGGGCAAACCTCCAGCGACTTCTGAATTCCGCCTTCATCTATGTTCCCCCTCACCACCCCCCACCTCCCTACCCGCCTTCTCACTCCTCCCCTCTCTGTGTCTCCACCCTTCCAACCCTGCACCATTTCTTTCCAGCATATCTCTTTACCCCTATCTTTCACTCTCCGCAGTCTTTTCTAAGACTCTCTAACCTATTCTTCCAACCTCAAACACCTGCTCATCCCCGCCACGTACTTTCATCTTCCACTCTCTGTCTCACTCCTTAACCTCTCCCATTCTCAACCTCAGTTCTCCTCTATATCATCCATTCTCTTCTTCAATGCATTTTCATCCTTTGCATCACTCCTCTTTTTCCATCCTCTGCCTCGTTCTTTCCTCCGTTGCCTCTTCCAGGCTATCCCTCAACCCGCAATGATTTCTTCCTCTCTCTACCTTACACCTTCACCAATCTTCGGTTCTCTCCTTCACCCTTCAAACACATCATCTCTCTCCCTCATCTGCACTCGCACTCCCTTCACATCTGATAAAGATACTTTCTCCCTCTCTCCCTCACCTCCTCACCGTCTCTTCTGCCCACCCCCCACCCCCCACCCCCACCCCCTTCCCACCACTTCCTCTCCTGCGCGACTGTTCGTTTCTAGTATAGCTTTGTACTTCATCACCTGGCTCGCAAGACTTCATGGTATTTAAAAAAAAATTTACCCTATTTCTCATTGCACTCCAATTCCTGAAACTATCTCCCTCTGACCACCTTTGTCTCCAATCTCCCTCTTCTGCATTGTTCCTCCTCCATTGATTTAACTGCCTTGCTCCTGTGCGATCTCTTTACTTTCTTGAAAAATTTAGTCTCCTGCATTAGCACCCAGCGTTCTCCTTGCCTCCACCACCTGATACTGTTGGCCTTTTCGCTCTGTATCATCTGTCCTTTCTCCTCCGCTGTCTGTTTTGAATTGTCTTCTTTTTCTTCTCCTTCTTCTCTTTCTTTCCTCCAAAACCTCTTTTGTTTGTTTTTTTATTTCTACGTTTCCCTTCTTCGTTTTCTTTTTCATCACCGCCTCACCCAGTCACCACCGTCTCTACGTTTTCTTGATTTACTTCATTAACCCTTTTCCCCTCTCGTTTTTCGCATCACCACCTCTTTCATTCAGCGCTTTCTCGATATATATTGCAGTGGCATTTCTTCCGTCAATAAACAACCCTAGCCTCATCTCCAGTCACTTCTCTTTTTCAGAAGCTGGCAAGCTCTCTTCTCTCCCCAGCTCTTTTTTGCTTTCACCCCACAATACACAGTTTTTCCCCTTCTCTCATTTATCAACTATCCTTTTTTTCTTCCTACAGCGCCCTCACCTCCACTCCCTCTGCCAGAATCTCCTCCTCCTCCTCCTCCTCCTCCTCCTCCTCTTCCTCCTCCTCCTCTTCCTCCTCCTCTTCCCTCCTCCTCCTCCTCCTCCTCCTCCTCCTCCTCCTCCTCCTCCTCCTCCTCCTCTTCCATCATCATCTTTTTCGTCGTCATCGTCGTCGTCGTCTCGGTCTTCATCTTTTCCTGCTCTTGGTCCAGCTGCTGCTGCTGCTCCTCTTTCTCTTCCATTGTCTCTGCAATTCTCTCACACCTTGACGCTTATTCCATTACCGTCGATTCTGCTTCTTCGTCGTCATCGTCGACATCCTCGTCGTCATCGTCATCATCGTTCTATTTCGTACTCGTCGTCTACATCGCCTAACCAGTGAACGTCAGGAAACAGAAAAATTCAGCCTTGCGTTCAGAGATTGGGCGCACACTCTCGCGAGACATAAATCACATTTCTTCATTCCATTACCCTCAATCTCTTCACAAGTCCTCTCCCTCAGGACATCTCATCATGACCGTCCTGTCGTCACTTCACCCCCACCCCCTCGTCATCCCCAGCCCCCACCCCACCTCCATCCCAACCTCTTATCCGCTCTTCCTCTCTCTCGCTCGCCATTACTGTCGCTGCGTGTTTTTGTAGCGGAGTTCAGGGTCAGCAGTGGAAGATCGGATCGGAACATCGCCTCGCCCAACAGCGCAGGCGCGTGCGAGGGGGATGTCAGTGCGCGTGCGTGGTCGCTGACCTTTCGCTCTGGCCTTGACCCCTGGACTGGCCCTACTTGAGACCCCAGGTCTGATGTGGCCCCTAGGGCCGTCAACACCCCCCTCTTCCTCATACCCCCCCCCTCCCCCCCTCCCCCCCTCCCTGCATCCCACTCCTTCATCACATCCATCTCATCAGCTCCTACAACCCAACAAGCCTTCTGCTGCAAGCACCCCCACCCCCCACCCCCACCCCCTCACTCCCATTCTTGACTTCTTCTTAGAACATCGGTCATCTATTTGAGCAGTGGTAGAATGTGGCAGAGAAATCACCCAGGGGATGCTGGATGTGCTGCTATGGGAAGCAGCAACGTTTCTGTGTGTAGGGGCCAGTGAAGGTCCGTATACACCATCGAGTGTGAGTGTAGTGCACATGGGTGTATATGTGCATGTTGATGCGTATGAGTGTATGAATATGTATGCACACACACACACACACACACACACACACACACACACACACACACACATATATATATATATATATATATAGAGAGAGAGAGAGAGAGAGAGAGAGAGAGAGAGAGAGAGAGAGAGAGAGAGAGAGAGAGAGAGAGTATGTATGTGTGTATGTGTGTGTATATGTGTGTAATGGGGAAATAGATTTTCGGAAGTATCTCACCTGAGGGAGAGACTTGATTTTTGCTGGTACGTTGAGGGTGGGGTTGGTGGTCCAACGACTGTATAGAGATTGAAGTAGAGGGTGGATGGGAGTTGAGTTCTGCCCCTGGGTGGTGAGCGGTGTTCGCTCTAAGGTGAGTAGTGGTGAGTAGAAATGATCGTGAGTTGGTTGTGAGAAGATAGCGATATAGGAGAGCGAAAGAAGACGGAGATAAAGATCAGTCCGCCTACAGAGTGAGAGGAGAGAGAAGGGAGATCGGCCCCCACACAGCAGAGAAGCAGACGAAGAGAAGAGAGAAGCAGACGAAGAAAAGAGAGAGGCAGACGAAGAGAAGAGAGAAACAGACGAAAGAGAGCGAGAGAGCGAGAGAGAGAGAAAGAGAGAGAGAGAG
>JAWQFJ010025869.1:0-7500 GCA_034096865.1 Theodoxus fluviatilis | reverse complement strand
ACAGTAGTTTCAGCAAGGTAAATGGTCTGAAATAAACTTATTTTGTTTACTCCCAGGGTAAAATCTCATCTCACACCTTCCTATTTCACGGTCACTTGTAAGTTGTCGCTGCGAACGCTATAAATGCTTTACAAAAACTCAGGCACACAAGATCTCCAATGACAGGATTGGTAGAGCGTTTGTCTCTTGGTCATGCATGACCAGGTTCGATTCTGCGCTGAAACTTTTTTTTCTCTCTTTTTTCAAGAGGTTGTGGGTTCGAATCCGACCTGGTTTTTTGTGTTTGTGTGTGTGTGTGTGTGGTTGTTTTTTTCCTCTCTCTTTTGTCGAGAGGTTGTGGGTTCGAACCGGATTTTTTAAAATGCCAAAACCTGCAGGTTCAGTGCCAGCGGTTTTTATTCTTTTCATTTCTTATCGAATTTCTTTATCTATGTCTGGGGTATTGTAGGCACCATGTGGTATAGTAACTGTTAAAGAATGATCATTTGCGATATATGTAAATTTGTAGATTTTTTCTGTCACATTGAACCATGAATACCAGAGATCAGCACTGATTAAAGCTATCTTGTATTGCTTGCTTGGGAGCTAGAAATTTTTTTTTCTCTGAAGTAAGTGGTAAAATTTTCGCATTGCTGCCCAGAACTATCCAAGAATAGGATTTTTTCTAACATCTTTTATGCTTAGTAGAAATACATTTTATAAATGCATTGATATTGTTTTCTCTTATTCTGAATATATAAAATACATCATTCCACAGCATAAGTGGATTATCAGATTCATCAGTGATCCACAACCTTATTTTGGTCTGTTTGAAGAGGTATGTATCTTACAAATGAGGGGCTCACTTCTATTAGTTTTGCAAATGAGCTAAATGAAGGCACAAATGAGTGAATGACTCCCCCATTAGAAGAATGAATTTTTACCACTGGATCAGGAAGTTTTTAACCATAAACATAGTCATATATTCTTTCCATTTTAAAGCCAAGAAAGTTCCCTGCACTTTCATGATGTTCAAACACCACTACATAACCACAATGAACAACGACTTTAACTCTCTGGTTAACTAAGCTTATGTCTATGTTATTTGGATTGTCTCCATTGTTCTTATTTTTTTCGTTTATTGTGTGGTTTAGTTCAAGTATTGTGTACTTACCACAATGTATTTTAAAGGATTTGTAAAAAGCAGGACAGACAATGTAATCAAATTGGTTGTTATGATGGCTCACATTATGCCAAGTGTTTGGGATAAAAGCCTTTTCTAGTCCTATTTCATACTCTTTAGAGGGGTCTACCTCCAATTCAATGGTAATGTCATATCCACAACCTATATGTGCTGCAGCACTGCTTAAAACAACCTTTTCTTCCATGTATATTCCATATGAATAAAGTATCGTATTATATATTTGTGTATTTTTCATAAATTGTTTTATATTCATCGTTGCTGATAAAGTTACTGTTTAACAGCTTTGTAAGGATATCTACTATCTAATTAGTAACATGCTTGGATTTGCTTCCTGCTTCTAAACTTCCACTTAATACAGCCAGTTTATTTACTACGTCCTCTGGTGTGCAACCCATAACAACTTTTGTAAAATTTAAGGATCTTGGGTTCATGGGTAAACCAGACAGCTCAACCAACTTTTTAAAAGTTGTAAGAGCTGCTGGGCTTTTCTGCTTCTTAGAGTTTTTAGCAGGTTGTAGTTTTTTAGTCAAAATCCTTGTTTATGCACATAGGAAGTCCATCTTTTCATATGTGATAGATACTTGCAGGTAGTATGCAAAAACAGACATTGTAATGACATTGCTACAGTCACATGACCAATATGGCGGATGTGTCTATAAATAGTATCACATTTTGTGTGTCTGTTTTCTCTGTCAATTTTAAAGATATTTGCTTCACACTTGGTATTTGCATTACTCAATCATAGCTTAATCTAGCAAACTAAAATTGTAAATTTTGAACCATATGTTAGTAAATGAGTAATTTTGACATAAACACTTCATGTTTGTCTGTGAAAAAAAATGCAAAGGTATGAAATAATCATCCATAACTCAGAAAGTACTCAATTAACCTCAATATGCTTAGTCTATGTTAATTTTATACAACCTTGAAGTATGTGTTCAAAAGTTCAAGATGATTGAACAAGATTTGGCTGAGAAAATGGGCACACAAGATCAGTAACAATTAAAAAAAGGACAAACAGAGAAAATTGAATTTGAAGTCTTTATTCAGGAACTATAGAGACAGTGCACTTACTCATGTCCTCCCCTTTGGTAGACTGAATCCTTACCCTTCTGAGAAGCTTTTGCGATCCTTTTTTTTCCTCCGCTCAGCTTTTACTGCTGGAGCTGCCAGCCTAATTGAGGCCTTGACGCGTCGTGCATCAAGTGCCGCAAAGCCACAGACAATGTGTGGCCCAACAACTAGCCCTAGTCTATTGACATTTTTTTGTTTTTCCTTCTTCTCTTCATTGAAGGCAACCACAGCCTCATCCACTGCCATTTGCAGCCTGATTCTGCCCACAAATATTTCTTTAGGGCATCTGGCCCATACCATGTGATGCAAACTTTGCAAGGGAAAGAATGAATGAAATTGGACAACAAAGCAATGTAAAAAAATATGTATCCTTCCAACTCAGTACTATCAACTGAGGATAAGACAGATGTAGGAGTCCCAAGTTTCTGTGAGGATGCAGTCTGTGATGGCAATGCTGGTGGTGGCCCAGTCTGCGATGATGAGGCTGTTGGTGGCCCAGTCTGCGATGATGAGGCTGTTGGTTGCCCAGTCTGTGATGATGAAGCTGTTGGTGGCCCAGTCTGCGATGATGAGGCTGTTGGTGGTCCAGTCTGTGATGATGAGGCTGTTGGTGATTCAGTCTGTGATGATGAGGCTGTTGGTTGCCCAGTCTGTGATGATGAGGCTGTTGGTGGTCCAATCTGTAATGATGATGAGGCTGTTGGTGGCCCAGTCTGCGATGATGATGCAGTGGATGGTAAATGGGGGGAAGTAGCTGCTCTCAGAGATCCAGTGTATCTATTGCCATGAAATAACAAAATAAAATGGTCTTTGATCATCCCAATCTGATACAAATATTTGTCAGGATAAACAGCTTGCAATATCCTGAGCAAGCACTCATCACTCGTTTAATGAAGCCAGCAGAAATTAGTTCCAAGGGGCTGTTAATAAATATGAGGATAAAGATACAGGGAGCTCTATCAGTGTAAAATAATTAGCAAGTTTGTATCCAATCATTCATATCGATGTATCAAGACATGCAGACCAGCTGATTGGTTCCCCAGATTTTGTTGAAATCAATTGGCAATTGGGAGGAAACTTTTAGTTTAATGGGGCAGATGCAAACTACTATGTGTATGTAGTCATATCAAGTGAGAGGTAGCTCACTGTGAATGCACTTCAAGGAAAAATGAATGTTATTGTATAAGATTTATTGAATTGTATTTGTATAATGTATAATATTGACTTAAAAAGGTGTAGGGTTGCACTTAACGAATGCTCAAAGAGAAGCAATTAAAAAGACATACCTAAATAAGACTGGTGTGTCTATTTGAATAAACAAAATACAAATGGGTTGTGCAGATGCACTAGGATATTAAAAAACACAGATTGGCAAATTAAGAAAAAGCAAAGCAAACAGTCACTCTAAAGCTGTCCAAAACTCCAGTGCAAAAACACGGTGGGTTTCTTGGTGATCTTGCCTCTCTAATTGCTAGGGTTGGTTCCACTACTCTTAAAAGTGTCTCATTGGGATTAGCTGCAGCCTCAGAAGCTATTCATGGGGCCACAAGCACGGCAGTGGCTGTCCAGGGAGGTAGATGAGGAGAAGGGCTACTCCTGGGGCCAAATTCACCCTTTAACAGTATCCCCATACTTGGAGCAACTCTGTAAATATAATATAAGATTATATAAATGTATTCAGAATATTTAATCTGTCTTACAACAAATCAAAAGAAAAAGATAGCTGAGACTGTAAACACAAAAACTGGTGTAAAGCTTAAACTCAGTCCCAGTCAAATCACAGGTACTGATATGTTAATGCTAACAAATGGACAGATTGCAAAAATAATAAACACAGAAATCTGAATAAAGAACTTGACCTAACTATGTCTAAAGCTCAAATGAACAAGATGGGAGGTTTCTGGGCTATGCTTTTTGCCAGTCTAGCAGGATATATTCTACCGAGTCTTTTTTTGGGGGGGTGGGGGGGTGGGTTAAAGGATTAAAAAATAGATAGCAAGGGGGTTGGTCCTGCCAGGAACTCAGGCAGCCAGAGATCTGGTCCTCCCTGGAACCCATTAACTAATTATGACATTGATCGTATGTTACAGTCAGTAAAAAACTACAGAGAAACCTCCAAAGACATGCTACCAGCTGAGTATGCTAAACATGAATGCATCGTCAGTAATCTGCAAGACTACTTTGCTGGGTCTGGCACACACTGGGTTGCAATGTATACTGTTTCTAATAAGTATGAATATATTTACCCATTTGGTGTTTCTGCACATGATGTAGTTACAAGCTACATTATTAAAAGCAAAAAGGAAATTGTGTATAATGCAGCCCAAATTCAGAACCTGGATTCTGTCATGTGTGGATACTATTGTGTATATTACATCAAAAACAGAGCAATACGAAGAAAACCAATGGAAATCTTACTCGATTTTACCCTCAGGCCTAGCTTAATAAATAGAAGTATAATTGATGATTATGCAAAAAGTTTGTGAAGTATATATAAATATGAAATCATACTGTCTGAAGTGTAAAGCAGTTACATATTCTAAAAGTGTCACTTTAGGAACAACCAAAAATGGTAAGAAAATAGCTAGATCACTGTGTTCTGTCTGTGATTCTAGAAAAACATAAATCTTGCCTCAAAAGGAAGGAGGCGCAATATACATTCACAAAGCCATGTTACCTCTGTTACCAAAGAAAGGATTAACTTTACCTGGATACAACTACTGTGCACCTGGAAATCTAATAGAAAATGGTTCACCAACAAATGAACTGGAAGAAATCTGTAAACAGCACAACATTGCATACACTTATGGAAACAAAAAAGAAGCTGATAAAAAATTCCTAGAGCAGTTATCAAAACAAACTGGCAAGATTTTGAGCAAAAAAGCTGCCAAGGCTTAAGTAGAGAGGCCACTGATTAGTTTGAAACATAAGATTGGGCTGGAAAACCGAAAAAGGCATTGGGGAAATGGACGGATGAACTACCTGAGGAACTATATAAATCAATCAAAAGAAAGTTTCCTCAATGCTAGTTATTTCAAGTGGTATTGACAATATTTGGAGTGCAGATCTTGTTGATATGCAAGCCATCAGCAAACACAACAATGGATACAAATATCTCTTAAACGTCATTGACAATTTCAGAAAATTTGCATGGAGTGTAACTTTTAAGCATAAGACAGGGCCATTTTAACTCACTGGAGTCGTATCACAAGAAATATTGTGATAGGCGTCCTCCTGCCAGAGTTGTATCGCGAGATTGTTTGCGATGCAATTGCAAATTTCTTCAGCTATATAGGTTAGCAAGATTTACCTCCCTTAGACCGTTATAGCTATATAGGTTAGCAAGATTTACCTCCCTTAGACCGTTATAGCAAAAGGAAGAAATTTGCAAGCAGATTTACTTCCCTTTAGAACATATTTTTGTCTCATGATGGGAAATCATAACCTTTGTACATGTGGTGTGTATGTTGACAAAAAGGCGGGAAAGCGTACTGCAAAACGTTTGATCTTCCAATTCTATGAACAAATACTTTGATTTGGTTGATTTCTAGCCTCCATCTGCTTGTATTTGTCTGTACTAAATGTTCATACGCATTTGCATTACTTGGATATTGCCATTTAAAGTTTCTCATTTTCTAGGTGCTTGTAAGCTTCCCATAACAACTAATGAACTTAATTGTTTCCTACTTTTTCATGTTTGTGCATGTAGACACTCAATTCTATGGTGTGTAATTCATAATTAGCATTTTAATCCATTAGATTATTCTTTGATTGTAAAGAGTAAAAAACAAGCTTTTATTTGATTAATAATTTGTATTGTTATCTTATGTTTTTGTATCTTTATTATATTTTTGAAAATCAATGAAAAACTTACAATTCCGGAGAACGATCACAATATTTAGCCACGACTCCAGTGAGTTAAAAGGGGGAAGAAAGCATGGCTTCGTCTGGGTTGATCAAGGAACTGAAATTTTAAACAGAACATTCCAAACCTTTCTCAAAGAAACCCAGATTGAAATGTATCACACATACAATGATGGGAAGACGGTGATCATTGAAAGATTTTATTGTACATTGAAATCATATATGTGGAAATTCTTAACAAAAAACAATACATACAGATATATTGATGTATTGCCACAATTGATTAAGAGCTACAATAAAACAGTTAATATATCTTTGGGTATGACAACCACATAAGCATCTGCTCAGAAACATAACCATGATGTTTATCTTGCCTTGTTTTAGAATGAGCAGGTTATTGAGTTTTAACCAAAGTTCAAAGTTAGTGATCTTGTATGCATCTAAAAAAAGAAAAGAAGAAAAAAACATTTGAAAAGGGTTTACCCCATAATTAACAGAAGAACTTTTTAGAATCAAATCAATTCAAAAAACAAGACCTGTTAAGAATAAGCTGGAAGATTTACTAGGAGAAGCATTTCAAGGAAGTGTTTACAGTGAAGAGTTACAGAAATCATCAAAAACTGTGTTTAGAATTGAAAGGGTATTAAGAATGGATCTCAAATCAAAATAGGCATATGGAAAGGGTATGGTTCACAATTAAACACATGGGTGCCTTTTAAAGAAATACAAGGCTTAATGAAACAAGATCAGTGAGACAAAAATGTACCTTACCAGCTAGCATCTTGCCAAAAAACATTCTCTTCTGGAACAAAGGTACTCACTGAAAAATTACCATTTGCAAAGCAGCTTGCTTCAGATACAGCTCAAAGCATTGTAGAAACACAGGCAAACAGCTGGGCAACACAGCTATTGAAATTATAATTGATGAAATCAAGCAATCAACCAAATCAAGTAGTCCTGAGATTATGAACAGTGCTGAAGCAGTGCCAATGCCTATGAATGAAGCAGTTCCAAACAAGCATTTCAATGCAAGAGCTCTTTTTAGTAAATTAATTTCAGTAGCGGGCATTAAGAGGTTGTAACATTAGGTATAGTACATTAAGCTGTAGAAGAATTCCCAGCTGGAGTATTGGTTGTTGTCATGGCACCTTTCTTGCAATGTTGTAGTGGTTTGAAAAGGAGAAGTCAAAACTCTCTCTTTCATAAACAATCTAAACCATTAAGTCCCTGTATGTACTTCTTCTGGAGAAAAGCTTTAGTTTGTCCACGGGTTTACTCCCAGAGGAAGTACGGTTCTTACTCAACAACTGACAGCTCATTCTCCATGCATGGGGAAGTGCACTCAAATGGGTGTTTCCTCTTGTCGCGGACTCTATTGT
>JAWQFJ010025868.1:45000-46113 GCA_034096865.1 Theodoxus fluviatilis | reverse complement strand
TTCGCTGCTTTCGCATTAGGATCTCTCACAGCGAAGCGATAGTTCCACAATCTCCATGATGTCAGTCGAAGGCGGGTCCTGCTATGAACGCCGTCTACACGTAAAAAAGCAGTCGAAAAAGTGGGAGTCCTTGTTTCAGCTATCGGAAAAACAGCGCTATGAATGTTTATATTTCTTTGCATACATGCTCTTTGAGCGACAGGGAGAAACCATTTTGATGTCAGCTTGACATTTCTGGTCTTTGAAAGTCGCGACTGCGCATAAATCAGGTGGCAAAATGAGGGCCCCCCTATTTAGCGCGGTGTAAACTTTAATTGCACGAAGCGCACTGGCCGTAAACTGGAGACTAGGGTCAGACAGGAGGAGATTGGTTCAGATAGGGGATTTTTCACTGGGGGAGCTCTAGCTCGCTACAGCTTTCGGGGAGATAAAAGCCCGATTCTGCTGATAGCGCTACTGTAATTTGCTCAGAATCTGTACTCCTGTCCGTTTCGTACCGAACTATTCTTGTCGTTCTGGGAGTACTGCACTTTTGGGAGAGTGCTTTCATTGCAAATGTAAGAGAAGCACTCGAGTTTTGCACCTGTCTGTGATTTATTGGAACTCCGTACCTCTGTGTCTCTCTCTGTCTATATGTCTCTCTACAATATATATGCATCGACGTTAAATAATTATGTCCCATCAAATTGCATCAAAAAGTTTATGGAAGGATCAAGTGCAAATAAGGTGAGATGTAGCGATGTACGTATAGCTACTCTCAGAATCTGACACAGCCGCTACTGGACATATGCTACAACGACGAAAAACCTTTTTTCTGTCACGCAACGTGACAACTGCATGATTGTGATCTATAATCATTTCTTGTGCGGCGGGCGGTTGGACATAGCGATAAAGCATATAAGTCTGTCTGTCTGCCTGCCTACCTGCCTGCCTGCCTGCCTGTCTGCCTGTGTGCCTGTCTGTCTGTCTGTTTGTCTGTCTATCTCTCTCTCTCTTTCTCTGTCTCTATTTTATAGTTGTCTCTCTTCTCTCTCTCCCTCTCTCTCTCTCTCTCTCTCTCTTTTTCTGTGTCTCTCTCTGTCTCTCTCTCTCTCTCTCTGACTCTCTGTATGT
>JAWQFJ010025868.1:35000-40000 GCA_034096865.1 Theodoxus fluviatilis | reverse complement strand
TAGCATTTGAAAAAGCCACGTAGCTTTTTTAAACTTCACTATGGCTCAGTTTTGTTTTTCAGTATTTTTCTCTATCCTCGATGGCTCACTGTTGATGATTCCGCATATTACGACACATGCATACCCACAGTGGATATTTCTCAAACAATGCACTAGAAATATGAGAGAGTATATTTTCTAGCAGGAGAAAATATATTATACGAGAATCGATCAAAAGGTTATTTAACTATTTCCACATATAATATGCTAGCATATCATTTATACAAATTAATCGTATAAACTCTTTCATGTTTAAATCTTTTGCCTGTGGGCTTCCCTGTGCAAAGGATGGAGATGGCTTTTTTCTTTCTTTCTTTCTTTCTTTCTTTGGCGCTAGGATCGTCTAGGACTCTTTCCGCAGATAGTTTTCTTGTGGGCCCCGGAAATTAGCTCTCCATAAGAAAAAAATCTTCGTCTCCCTCGAGAGCCGGCGACATTTGGTTCCCTCATCCGGGTCACTGAGACGGTCTCGAAGGATTCCCGCGTCTCACCCACGTGACCAGTCCTCGCGGCGCGTGAGTTTCACGGCCAAAGGCGAGGCAGCACGGCTGAGAGCGCGCGAAAAAGCGACACGGCTACCCGCGCCAAACTGCGGCTGATAGATGCTCCGCGATCGCCGTAGCTCCGGTGTTGAAGCAAATTCGATACACTCTCGTCAAAATGTCCCCATCGGTTTACTTCCGTGAAGATTAATATTTTAATCAGTAATATAATGATATTTCGGTGACAATAATTGTTTTGTATTGAAAATCCCAGCAATCCGGAAGCATATGCTGAGGATCAATTGACAAACAAACTATTCGTCCTAACAATACAAATACTTCTAAGGTGCAAAAGCACTTGATGTATGAAATGTTTCGCAGCCGAATTCCATGAAATGAGGTTGATAAGAAGGTTGTACCTTAATGTGAATGTGAATAACGGAGTCATGAGCGGGACAGCGACGCAGACGTTTCACGGAAGGAGATATAGAGAATGAT
The DNA here is from genome assembly GCA_034096865.1 of Theodoxus fluviatilis. Taxonomy (NCBI): domain Eukaryota; kingdom Metazoa; phylum Mollusca; class Gastropoda; order Cycloneritida; family Neritidae; genus Theodoxus; species Theodoxus fluviatilis. The sequence goes on along the minus strand of JAWQFJ010025868.1, from coordinate 38,981 downwards.
CTCTCTCAGTCTACTGCTTCGAATCATGACCGAGGCAGAAACGGTCATATATTGAAAAGGAAATTTCAATATGAAGCAGCCTGTCATTTGACTAAGGTCCGCGCTGCAAACTCATACATGTATTATCAACTGGACAGCAGGCTTAATGCCATCAATATGAGTTCACAGGTACAGGGGAGGGGGGGTTACACAGTCGGCTGCGCTTCATGAACTCATAACATGAAAGTTGGACAAGAGTCTCCCTACTTCTTTTGTTTCATAACATGAAACTCAACATTTCTAGAAAAAAAGTTGCTGCATCATCGTCGTCGTTGTCATTGTCGTCATAATCAATATCAGCAGCATCAGCATCGTTGTCGTTGTCGTAATCATCATTATCGTCGCCGTCGTCTCGTCGTCATCATAAAAAATATCACTGTTGTTGTCCCATCCAGCCCCATTATCACTCCTGTCGTCGCCGCCGCTGTTGTCGTCTTCGTCGTCATTTACATTAAATGACATAATCACAGTTTTTATTTGGACAATTTCAGCCACGGTCTACAGGTCGCAGCGCACGCTATGGACTTTTCATAGAGCGCCAACGCTGATGTTGAGTTGCCTAGCAACGCGTAGATAAAAGATGGACCACTAGATTCCCCGAAGACAAAACAAAAATTATCACAAGGAGTGCGTCGTGGCGTAGGAGGCCCTGGTTTAATGAAGAACAACACGTTTTGGGCGAAGCCGCTCCTTCATTAAACTAGGGTTTCATATACATCGAAGCAAACCTTGCGGTCATTTTTGTTTTGCCTGGCAATAGCGCCAGGCCGCTTAACGGACACTGAGCAACAACAGTTTTATGACTTCCCGTGTTATATTTTCTGACTACACGGATTTTACAGTAACTCTGCTGAATTCTCGATGGCGCACAACGCCTCAGAAGTTGTCTCGTTTCAGTCCTCTGTTTAATGTCAAGTGCGGAGGTGAGAGAGGGCGTACACTCGCAGGCGGAACGTTTGTGTTAGCAACAGATATCCCCTTTCACAACAAAATTCTCAGTGCCATTTTACGGTGCCCTGCTAAGTCCATTCTTGTACATGTCAGAGTCTTCATGTATTCCTTCGTAAAGACTTCTCTCGATGGCCATTTCACGCTGTGAGCCTCAACCCAGGGAGGGTCGGAAAAAGCAATCTGTGATGAAGATGGCGTAACCCAACCATTTTTGAACGCTTTCCCTACTGCGCTATGCTTCGCCTCTTGGTCTCTAGGTGGAGTCCCACAGAGGGACTGAACCAGGTTTCGCCAAAGCATTCGCCATTTGTCCTTTGTGGAGATGTTTCCGCTGGAGGTGCCGTCTGTTGAAATGCACATGCTACCTGTCTGCAATTGTCTGCGAAAAGGTGCAGCAGAGGATATATTCGGAATATTTTCCTATGTTTTTCTGTTTGGGTTTGTGGAATTTGAGTCATCACAATAAATGATTCTGATCATAACATCTATACAGAGAGATACGATAATCAGAATATTACAATAGATGTGGAACGAAAGACAAAATCAGTTTACTATTACATTCACCATGTTTGTGTTGCATTGCAAAAGAAAACTCAAAAGGTGCTGTGCTTTCCAGTAAGTCGAGAAACTCTTATAAACATACTGTCCCTTTACAGCATGTTTGATTTCAAGGAAAATGTTTAAATAGTCGGTTACGCTGGCATCCAATTAGAAATTACTGCACGCACATGATTTATTTTTCATGGCTTTTAGAGGGTTTCAATGATTTCAATGGTATAAAACACTTTATGTCCTCAATGATGTAATCGTTCCATATTGTTTTATCTCTGAGAGTCCATGTATGCCTCAGCTGCACTCTCGATCCTCTTTAGTTCACGTGCTCTGCTGTCGTGTTTCTGCTTTGCAACACGCTCTTCGCATGCACCGCAACTACAATCCCGTACGGCGTTGCTGGCCGTAACTTCTGCACTGCGCGGAACCCCAGAAGTAAGAATGCGTGGCGGGTTTTATAACCCCGTAAATGTGGCAATGCCCGTCATCTTACGAGAAAGACGTGAGAAAACGGTGGAGGAAAAACACCCACAGCCCATCATCTCTCCAGTCCTCGCTTCCACAGAAAGCCTCGGCCAAAAACTCTTCTTCTTCACAGGAACCACATGGAAATGTAATCGCCGACTCCAGCTCTGCCTCGGCGTTCAGATCAATTTCTCGAGGCGGGCGTTTATTTTGGAAGTCGCTAGATTTATGGGGACCCCATGCCGAGGGTTGGACACGGCTGTCCATAAATCCCCGTGTTGCAGACTGCTCCGGGATGGCCGGGGTCTGGAGAGGAGCGTGCACGCCGTGCGTTCTCCGCGCACGACTGACCGTGCCCGGCCACGTGGGCAGAGCTGTGCGTGACGGAAGAGAGAGAGACAGAGAGATCCAAAGCGCAGTCCATACTCGAAGATTTATGCCTTGTTGCACTGTGAATCGAGGGCGAGGGTGTCGTAAGTGCGTTGAAGTTCAGATGTGTCTTTCTCTATAGGTGCGTTACGTCCTAACCGCTGAGCACGGAAGTCGCTTGCCTAAAACGCTACGTACATCCTCCGTGCATGTGTTACTTCTTTCTTCGATATTCATCTTACTTCTTATTTTATATTTGTCTAGGAAATTATCTAGGCAGTCATTCTGGCATAAGTAAATTTTGTTCCTGGGTGAATTTATTGTAACAGATACTATTGATCGTCCTGCAAATAATTTTGACAGACATAGTTTGATTTATGACATGTTTGTCTTGGACCAACTTCTTGTTGATGTGAAATAATAGTTTCTGCGACGAGAGGAGATGTGCATTCATATCAGATGAACTGAAACTGAATAAAGCATGTGTGCTTTCAAATACAACAATGAACATCTTGTCAGATAAGAATGTTGTAATTGTGGTAATCAGTTGCTGATCATACAATGTGTGTCTTCAAAACGCAGCCGTCAAACGTGACAAATGTTATAGTCGTGGTGTGGAGGATACAGACAAAGTCGTGTGCTTACCGGCGAAAACGAATATTGATTTATAAACCCATTGCTTACAGAGCGTTAAAATGTGGGTAATCCCTTGCGGATATACATGTATATACATACATGTAAATGCACTTAATTACAGACAGACAGATACATAGATAGATAGATAGATAGATAGATAGATAGATAGATAGATAGATAGATAGACAGACAGACAGACAGACAGACAGACAGACAGACAGACAGACAGACAGACAGACAGACAGACAGACAGATAGATAGATAGATAGATAGATAGATAGATAGATAGATAGATAGATAGATAGATAGATAGATAGATAGATAGATAGATAGATAGATAGATAGATAGATAGATAGATAGATAGATAGATAGATAGATAGATAGATAGATAGATAGATAGATAGATAGATAGATAGATAGATAGATAGATAGATAGATAGATAGATAGATAGATAGATAGATAGATAGATAGATAGATAGATAGATAGATAGATAGATAGATAGATAGATAGATAGATAGATAGATAGATAGATAGATAGATAGATAGATAGATAGATAGATAGATAGATGATAGATAGATATAGATAGATAGATAGATAGATAGATAGATAGATAGATAGATAGATAGATAGATAGATAGATAGATAGATAGATAGATAGATAGATAGATAGATAGATAGATAGATAGATAGATAGATAGATGATAGATAGATAGATAGATAGATAGATAGATAGATAGATAGATAGATAGATAGATAGATAGATAGATAGATAGATAGATAGATAGATAGATAGATAGATAGATAGATAGATAGATAGATAGATAGATAGATAGATAGATAGATAGATAGATAGATAGATGATAGATAGATAGATAGATAGATAGATAGATAGATAGATAGATAGATAGATAGATAGATAGATAGATAGATAGATAGATAGATAGATAGATAGATAGATAGATAGA
>JAWQFJ010025868.1:27500-32500 GCA_034096865.1 Theodoxus fluviatilis | reverse complement strand
TAAAATTAAGAAGACAAATCGGCCACAAGTAAATAGTTAAGCTATCGGAAATACGCCTCAAAATTTGAAACCAATGAAAAACGTTCATAGCTATGGGCATTTCAGAGGAGAATTGCACACGGCGGCTCCCACTGTATGGCCCCTCGACATCTGGTACCCGTGTTCATGGAGTCTTCGGGGCCCTAATCCACCTCTCAAGATCTGAAACAAAAGAAAACGTCCATGGATATTTGTATTTCAGAGGAGTTACTTTGTACGTTTATCTCAGCCTTTAAGAAGTAGATCAATATATGTAGTTAGTGACTTCAGTCATATCTAGTGAACCCACAATGAAGTTCAAAAACATTAACATCAGGACGGTTTTTGACAAAATATGTGTTCTGCCTCAGAATCTTCAACACATATTCATCAAAATATAAATCGGCACATGCGTTTAAAATAATTATAGCAAAGATGTCACTAATAACCACTGCAGACAAAATATAAAGGTAATGTATTGTATGAAGCACAACAACAATGATGACTACGAAAATTACAGGGAGTCGGGGGGACTAACAGACAAGAATCATTTTTAACAGGGGTCCAACATGACTCGACACCGGCTTTCGCCTCACCGGAACTCGCCGTCTGTGTGTTTGGGCTTCAAAGTGTTGGCTGAGCTGTGGCCGTGTTTTCTTTGATGCCGTAAATCAGAGTTTTCTGTCAAACTGCTGCCCGTCCTTCCCACTCCCCTTTTGACGCGGTGCCCACATGGGGAGTGCGGGGGAAACCCTGGTCACGCCTCACTGAGCAAGGCGCGAGTCCTCGCTGGCGATTGCAGGGGCTGCAGGCAGAAACACGACCAAGCCGGGAGCGCAGGAAGTGAATTGGCGTCTGCAGTAAGCAACGGGCGCCGCTCTCAGGGTTGCCTCGGCAGTGCGCCGCAAACGCCTTAGGTTTGGAGGTAATGCGTATCCTCAACTAGCCCGCATAGCGAGACGGGTGAATGAGGGAATGAAGTTTTATGGCCTATCGGCCTTAGTAGGGCTGGATGAGTCGTTGTCGGCAAGATTTCCGCACACTGTACCCCAGTTTTGAAATCTCGGCCTTACAGTCACGTGACTCGCAAGCCCGGGGAGTTATGCTAAGATCCGGCCGCGTTAATGTATTTGCGTTTTGTGACAAACGTCTTGCTCGGCGATACTGTACTCCATGCACCTTAACGTTCCGCGTGATTCGAGTGTAATCTTAAGCTAAACGACGTTTATAAATGTCCGTCCTCGCGAGAAATGCCGAGATTTGAAACTGGGGTAGAGTGTCCGGAAATGTTGCCGCCAACGACCATTTCAGCCTTAGTAGGCTATACAAAGCAATCGACCACATAATTACTGGAGCTGGTTCAAGACAGAGCAAGTCAAGCCTCAATTTCCCTAGTTTTTCGCTTTTTAAAAATCGCTTTAAGGAACGCGGTGAGTTTATTCTCACCCCCAGCCCACAGGTAACCCATAAAGCAATAGAGTGTAATTAGGCGAGATATGTTTGGAGACTATGGCCGAAGAAGAGTTCACCAGGGGTCATATGGTAATTAGCAGCACAGCCATGGTGGTAGGTTGCATAACCTCCGGTGCTATATGTTGGGGTATGTTTCGGGTCTGTGTTGAGGAGTGATTATCGCTAGATCGTGGCAAAATGATGGCATTAAAGCATGCAAAAAGTGTAATTAGATTTTTCAAAAACTAATTGAAAATAGTCATAATGGACTATTGTAACGTATACTTTCTGCACAAAACCCACAGAAGATAAGTAAACGAACCACATCGTACGTACCTAGCAGACGAACGCGATCGAACCATAGCCACTACGCCAGCGGACGATCGAGCTAAGTGTGATATAATGTTTCATGTAAAGCTCGAATGAGTAGCAGCAGATAACTGTTTAGTTCTGGCTTGAATTGACTATTTCGTTTCCCAGGTCAGGCGAGGACAGAAAATTCACGTTCATCGAGTCGATGAGCGCATGATCAACTTTCCCGCATTTGGCGTAATGTAACGTGTAAGATTATGACAAGAAAATGGCATTAAAGCACAAAACAAAGATTCATATAACTGACCATTTTACACCTACATCTAGTGCTCAAACCTTACAAAGCAAACAAAACATACTGCGGCCATTTTGAGTGGTAAATACCATTCCTACATCACGTCCGATTAAATGCTATATCACTGTAGGAAGAAAGTTGGACAATATTGAAAACGTTCTGTCAGCCAAAATAACGCTGAGAAGACCAAATGGATTGCAGAGAATCGCATTATGGCGCGTGTTGTGTCGGAATCCCATTTTGCGTAAGTGGCACTTAGATAACTGAAAATGTCTTCTTGGACGGTCCGGGTGGAGTGTGAAATGACTAACTACAAATAGCGAGTGTTTTGTGATATCTGTCATTTTCAAAAAACTTTTTCAAGATGAAGTGTGGTGCGGAAAACACACATTGCAAATGACTGCCCTATCTTTGTCACGCTATTTCGATTTTATTCAGAAGCAGACATATTACCTGTACTCAGACGAGACACGAGTGCTCGTATCAAGTCAAGTAGGGATTACTACGAGCGAAGTATAATGTTGCAACGCAAATACCTTATTGGCCTGATGCTTTATTACGTCAAAGTCAGGTCTTCTGTAGAGGTCATATGGTGAAGCTAAACATGTCCGAATAACTGACAACGTTCCGGCTGCTCGTCTGCCTTGACGGAATGGAAGAGGGTAAGAAAAAAATCTACACAGTTACGTTGGATTACTTTTTATGTTAAAAGACAATGTTGTGCCCGTACGGACTCCCATAGCTTTGCTCGTTTTGTTTCTTTATTTAGAAATTTCAGTCGAACAGTTTTTTATTACTGTATATTCATTACCTGCATGATTGTTGATATTTTTTTAAAATCTGTACAAGTCTTTTTTCCGAAGACATATCTCGTGTAAGAGCTTTCTTTACATATATTAGGGGGTAATGATGCAGTTTCAAGGTGAATTTCCTTTCGCGCACCTATTGGTCTAATTCCGTTGTTATTCACATATAAATGACTGTAATATATATATATATATATATATATATATATATATATATATATATATATATATATATATATATATATATATATATATATATATATATATATTCGGTCCTCAAGTTCCTAGAACGTACTCGACCAAGGTATCGTCGGAATGAATTTGCATTAATCGGCTCAGTGCAGAATGATTAGAAAGGGAAATCCTACTTCAAAAGAATTTCGCAAACGAACCAAGACGCGGCCGAGACTTCTTAGCAAAGACGACATTCTCCGTGCAAACCGTCTCTTCCACTCCGAGTCACTCGGGGTGTCTTCAGCTCGGGCTCTTAAGCTCAGTCTTTCTCCAGCCTCGCTCTGGCTCCGAACATCGACGGCGCATCTCTTTGAAGTCTGCCGGAGAGACGGACACTGCGGGCGTCCTGCTGTCAGCGATAGCATCGTTCCAAATCGGTATCGCTTGCAGAGTCAATGCGGAGCGCGTCGCGGCTACTGTTTCTTTGTATATCCCGTCCACTTGCGGCATTTAGCCTTTTGTACGTGCTCCGCCAAGCGGAACGTCACCTCTACCCCCCACTGACCCTCGCCGTCCTCACCCCCTGGGTCTGCTGTCACTCGCGCACAATGGGGAAACGCGAGATCGCACCCCCGGCCTCTCTCCCGCCTGTAATTGTAGAAATGGCGGCGGGCGGGGTCTCGCAGGGGAGACAATTCCAGGGATTAGAGTTGAGAGGGATGCCTTATCCGGGTTACCTCCCCTGACGGACGTTGAGCCTGCAGTGGTGACACCCAGCGGTGGAAGTCGGTTTTAGTACGGGACCGTGGGAGACGGAAAGGTGAGGAAACAGGTGGACTGAAACTGGGAGAACCTTTCGCCCCTAGGTCTGAGGGTTCGGACCATGGTTTAGTCTGACACAGATAACCGTCACCAAATTGACGGGGCGGGCGAAAACCAGACGAGTGGATTGCGACGCAGACAGAGGACAGGAAATGGCTGATATGTGTCGACTGGCGTCGGAGATGGGACGTCGACGCGGAAGAGGTGTCTCTACTTCAGCAGGGGGTGCAAGGGATCGAGTGTCAGGAGAGACGGAGGTGTAAAAGCAGGTGGTTTGGCTTTGGGTGGCTTTGCAAAGCCCACTATTAGAGTTAAGAAATAAATGCTGAAATGACAGTCGACGATATCAGATTCGGTCAACGCGGATGAAGGGGATCTCTGAGATTTGTTTGCAGTTGTGAGGACCGCGGGAGAACTAATGCCTTGTACTAGAAATCCGACATAATAGCGTTTGGAAAGCAACTTGAGAAATAAGTCTTTCGGTACTCATGTTCGTCTGGCCACAAAAGAGAAGTGTGGCATTTGATACTGTAATGAGAAGGTTTAGGCAACCGAGGTGTAGCCGACGCTCCTAAGTGGGAAGAAACAGTTTTATGGACGAGAGTTCTTTTTTTTAACGAAAAACATCACAAGTTGTATTACCTGATATGTTGCTCTTTGATTTAGTGTAATTTATAGTAATTTTCTCCCTCTTTATCTCTGTTTTCCTGTGTCTCTATCTGTATATGCCTCTATGTCTCTCTGTCTCGCTGTCTCTGTCTCTCTGTCTCCCTCTCTCTCTCTGTGTCTCTCCCTCTTTCTCTCTCTCTCTCTCTCTCGCTCACTCGCTAGCTCTCTCTTTCTCTCTCTACCTCTCTTTCTCTCTCTCTCTGTCCTCTCTTTCTCTCTCTCTCTCTCTCTATATATATATATATCTTTCTTTCTCTCTCTCTCTCTCTCTCTCTCTCTCTCTCTCTCTCTCTCTCTCTCTCTCTCTCTCTCTCTCTCTCTCCCCAACCCTGTTGTACGGAAGTGACATACCGGTGAAACGACATTGTACACATCAGTGGTTATTTCATTCAAGCAAGTGCAGAAAGCTTTCAACGACAAGAAATGTAATTCAAAGCAAAACTTTGTCTCTG
>JAWQFJ010025868.1:10000-17500 GCA_034096865.1 Theodoxus fluviatilis | reverse complement strand
TGAAGCCTGAGGGTGGTGGGTGTGATCACGAAAATTCAGTAGAGCAAGGTGGTTGCCGCCACCAATAGCATGAGAAGTTTTGCCTACAGGATCCATGTCATGGGCTCTTCGGTCGAGAAGATGGGCATTTTTGGGTATACCAGTGTAACGGACAGATGTTTTTAAAAAGTAAGAGGGAAAATGGAGAAAATGAGAGGGAGGGAGAGAGAGAGGGGTGGAGGAGTTGGGGTGGGTGGGGGAGAGAGAGAGAGAGAGAGAGAGAGAGAGAGAGAGAGAGAGAGAGAGAGAGAGAGAGAGAGAAGTGATGGGCGGACACAACGAGAAGACAGACAGACAGATATAGGCAGTCAGGCAACTAGGCAGGAAAGCAGACAGGCAGACAGACAGACACATACATACACGGACACACACATGCACGCACGCGCACGCGCGCATGCACACACACACATCATTGGACTGTAGGCGACTGAACGGGCGGACGGACAAATAGACACCCAAACACGCACGCACAGATAGATGTTCACACAGACAGACGATCACACGGACAGGTGAGCACGCAGACAGGCAGAAGGGCAGACACACACACACACACACACATACACACACACACACACACACTCACACACACACACACACACACACACATACACACACACACACGCACATACACACACGCACGCACATAAACACACGCGGGCACGCACTCATGCACACACACACACTTACATACATGCACACACATGCGCGCGCGCGCGCGCGCGCACACACACACACAGACCCAGAGATAGGGAGACAGAAAAAGACACGGAGACTTATAGAAAGACCGATAAACCGACCACAAATCAACAACACATGCGAAAACACTTAGTGCATAGAAATTTCCGATGGGGAAACAACCTTGGTTCGACAAAAATCCAAATGTGCAGCAATATATTACACCTGTCAAAAAGGACAGAGTCAAGAGAAAGGAAAAAACCTCTCACAAATCAACAGTTTATTGGTTGCATCATTTCCGTTACACGTCCGATATATATCATGATATGCATCAGCTTTAGTCATTCATCCTACATGTAATGGGCACAATATCAAATCGATGTTCAAAGTTTGAAAGGAAATGAGCAATATTAAGTATCTTTACTCTTTTTTTTTCCTCCTACCACATGCACACTGTAAAATGTGTAAGCCCCCAAGGTTTTTAACACACAGTTCCTCCACACTTTCATTCGATGACCCACATATTGGGTCTTCCTCCTTTCCCTGGTGCGAAGTACGCAGGGGGAACACGGCAATTGATCAGCTTCACTCATCATGACCACAGGCACTTCGTTTATGTTGGTTGTCCCACTTTTGCCGCTACCAGAAGGCGACAGGGCGGGAAACCTGGCGCCATTTTGACAGGAAGTGCAGCGTTGCCGCCACGAAGCGTCCCTAGCAACGAGTAGGCCAATGATAAAGTATGGCCCCGCGGCCATGACTTGCCAGTTTTTCCAGTGTTTAATGGTGTCCCTAAAGCATCCCAAGCAATGTAAGTAAGACAAATGAAATGTGTGGTAGGCAGGCAGTCTGATACAAAGTGGAAAGCTACAAAGGGGTAAAGATGACCTGTGCAATATGATGAGACAGAAGAACGTGAACCTCGTTGTTACCGTAATTGTTGTCATTGTTTTTTCCTTCCTTCTTGTCATCAAAGAATTGGAAATTTAATTCGCATTCCTACCGTAATTTACTATATTCTAGTAAATTTGACAACTATTACCAAAACAACAACAAAAATCAATTTATCATCATTGTCCCTCCCCTGAAGACTGAGTGTGGCTGCCTATATGGCGGGGTGTTCAAAAACAGACACACACGCAATCATCTCACGCACCTGGGTGATCCTGGGAATGTTTAGCCCAGGTACGTAACAACAACAACAACAACAACATCATTGTCTCTAATAATTATGCTTCCTCTCTTGCATTTTTTCCTTCTTTTCTTTCTACTCATTGCTCTTTTTCTTCTCATCTGCCCCCTCGCTCTGCTCTTTGCCAGAAAAAGTACACACATGTGAAAATTGCGAGGACATGAACTGACTGCAAAAGCGTTGCATCGAGGCTAGACGGTTGAGCACGACATCTAAAGTACAGGCAACTTTTTTTAGATATGCAACAAAGAACAGATCAGGAAAATGTGAAGACGGTTGAGCACGTCATCTAAAATACAGGCAACTTTTTTAGATATGTAACAAAGAACAGATCAGGAAAATGTGAAAATAGTGTCTTGAAAAAAACGCCGTTACATTTCATAGTCTTTGCTCTGCGTATTCTGGAATTGGTCTAAATTGGTAATACATAAACCTCGTGGAAAAGACACACAAAATTGGAGAAGAGAACCTTAACCTAAATACCGTTTGACCAAGAGTATGTTTATTGTTTTGTCAAAATCTGCATGAAATAACAGTACTCTCTTCAGCAACAAAGCAAGTGGCTAGTTTGCGTGGTACAACCTGCAATAACATGAGCACGAAAATTTAATTAGTGACTGTCAGTCTCATAACTACGTCGTCTATTCAAGTGTCATTTCCCCTGACTGCTGCTATCACATCAGGTTTACAGCCCGGAACAATTATTTCAGTTTACACGCCCCAGTAAACCCTCACCAGCAAACACGGAAATCAGAGAGCAAACAAAGTGAGATGGAGACGTTTTCGTTATTAGAACAAATTAGGTGATGACAGCTCTGAATAACGAACAGGATTGACTCGAGGGTCAAAGGGATGGTAGTCAATGTCAAAACCTGCAAGTCACATCAACTAACTGCAGTATGATGATACAGAGTATGTTCGTATAAAGGATTGTGAAACCCCTCTAGAAAAGCAAGATTATCATGACATTGATGAACAAGATTAAATCAAGAACTAGGTAATGAGTTGAGTCGGAACATACATGTGGCATGTTGTTCCCTCAAATTCTTTGAGGCGAATAAAGACGTTAAAAAATTAAGCTGCAACATGGGGGTTTGATGCCCCAATCGGAGAGCCTCTGGCTGCTGTCATCATCCCGCGGCCGTCCCCAGTGGTTCAGCCAGGGTAGGAAGCAAACAAGCAAACTTGCGAGGCAAGTATGAATGGTATTATCATATGTAACTTTGTGGAGATTTGTTGTAAGTAACAAACAACTCAAAACACAATTATTCTGTGTTTTGATGGAAAATAGTGGGTGCGTACAAAATTACTTTTTCAATGCGAGATTTGGAGTGGAACGAAAAGGCGTGTTTTTCCTGTAAAATCAAATGGACATCAGAGTAGCACCATCCTGGTACACTTCGGCACTTTATCTTAAACTGTGTTTTGCAAGATCCAGTATGTGAAATGTCTTTAGAGCATTTCGTGGTTGTACCCAATAGCCTAGCAGCATGGTCGAGTAGTTAGGATGGCTTCATGTCATGCAGGCACCTCGGGTTCGATCCTCTTCTGTGACGATTGCTGCTTGATGCGTGTGGTACCTTCTCTGCGGCGATTAGAGATATCAATCACCACTGTCATTATAACTATCATTGCAAGTTTCATGATTTTAGTGTTTCTGTTTAAACTCTTGATTTTCATACCGTTTAGGTTTTTAAGGGCACTTTTAGCTAACTGAGCACACTAATTCATTCAAGCTACTAGTGCAAATGTAACAGCATCGGAATGGTAGAAAATCACAGTGACCCTAATGACACCCTAACCACTCAGAGGGAAAAAATCTGCATGATCATAAAACACTTTCACCGTTCAGGGTGGGCACACCATCACTCAAAGGGGCTCGTCTGCGCGAGAAGCCCTGACACCAACAGAGCGCCTGGACCGGCTCGCACTCTCTGCCTGCCCCAAAGAAGATAAAAGGAAAACAGAAACAGCACTCCCACGGCTACCCGGACAAACAGGAAATGCATCGTAGGCCAGACGGACGGCGGGAAATTTTACGAGCGCGTTGGCCGATCGGGGGGCGATCGATGAGCGGTCACGGGTGGAGGCGAGGTTCGGAAGGACTAGGACGCTCCGAGAGCTCCGGAGCGGAGAACACCGCTCTCCAAAAGGCCGCAACGCTTCGCTCGGACAGCTTCCGTCTGCGGCACGGTGAGGTCGGACTCTGCATATCAATCCCAGTAATCTGAACAGGCCTCCTATAAATCACCAGACACGGGTCCGGCACGCTACACCTGCTTTGTGGTCACCGCCTCCCAGGGACGATAAATAACGCCTCATTGTCCCGCCCTCGTGCAGCACCACGTCAGCCGCCAGGCGGCGGGCGGGCGTTGACGTCGGCCGGTGTTGCGTGAAAAAGGTCACCCCTCGGTAATTTGAGACACTGCATGATGTGAACAATCGGTGGGAGAGGCGTCAAGTAGCAGTGACGGTGATAGAGTGTAGGAGTGCGTTGTCCAACTGATAAAGGAGTTTCAAGTCTGATTATCAAAAAACGTGTCTGTCTACCATTTTGAGACGTTAACCAATTGATTAACCTCAATCTGTTTTCCTTTAACTCTGAAGTTTGGCTAACACAAAATATAATCAAAATGAACAGACAGCGGAGTTTTGTGTCGATCAATTCTTCTCATGGGTCGCGTCTACTCTGAGATGTCAAATAGAACAAAACCGTTGTGGTTTACGACTCCTGCTAATTCTGTATCGCATAACATAGTGAAAGAAACACGCAAAGATTTATGCAGGATCAGGCCATGCTAATAAGGGCAACTTCAAACACGCACCGCATTTTAGCTATAATGTGATCACACACAATCAAATGAACGACGATAAAAAACAGTCTCGCGAATTTGTATTTATGATTTAGGTTGGTTTGAACTGTTGGTATGACAATCGAATGTGCTTCTATTTCATCCTCCGTTTAGAGTATTTATATGTTAGCGTAATCGACGCAGTTCAGGTGTTTGTTTGGTTTGTTTAGTGAACGTTTAATGCGATATGAAAAATGTTCAGATAACACACAGTGTTATGAATCACATATTCAACTCGTTCTCATATTCTCATTTCCAGATATTTTGATATCTTAAACTACATATGACATTTTTTATGTTCGGTCACATGGAGTTTTGTTCAACGATATCCAGGCTAGATGTATGTCTTTTCTGCATCTGACATCGGTCACATAATATATATTCTACCTTTACATCTGTAGACCTGTTTTTGGTTGAATTTGATTACAAATGATCATGTTCGCATCGAAAAGAGAGTCCAACATGACATATAGATGCACCAAGCAGATGTGAACCCCTAGTGCAGGGAGACAGGCCTGACAATTCAGAGTGCACGTTCTGGCAGTGTAGTCCTAGTTATGTTTTCTCCTGTTGAACATTCGACAGTTTAGCTACGTTCGAACATTAGACAGACCTTGAATTTATTGTGGAGGCGTAGCCAGCCTCTCGCTATTTCATAAGTCACTTGGCGCTTGGTACTTAACGAACGGTATGCACTTATTTCTCATGGAGTTAAAGTATTGATTATTTCAACAATGCAGACATCTCGGGGTAGTTACTTATGATAGACTGACCCGGAAAAACCCCCCACAGCGTATTGTGAAAAACACTAAAGACCAGACTTAATTGTCGGCGTAAAATGAGATGCTTCGGAGTAGACAGTGTTGCTGAAGACATTGCACTATGCTGTTATGAGTAGCGTATAGATGCATGCTGTAGTCTGTCAGGGAAGTAACCCGAGTGAGGCGCCACCACGCTGAACAAAGTCATAAAGACGGCACAATGAATAAGTGGAACGCTTGTAGCAACGTTCAGCCAGATCCACCAATAACGAGTGAGAAAGACGAGACATTTCATCATGAGAAGTACAGATCCCCCCCGCTACACATGATTCCAATACAGAGGCATACCTCCCAGTAAAACATGATGTCCTTCAAAAACACACAGAGACAGATACCATCAATCTTTTACTCCAACTGCCATAAGTATTTTAAACGCTCAGTATTCTAGAACTGCAGTATGCTCTGAACATCTGACACTGCTATCATTTCCCTTTCTCATCTCTATATATATTTTCGCTGTCTGTCTGTGTGTGTGTGTGTGTGTCTGTGTGTGTCTGTCTGTGTGACACTCATACGTTTCCACAGTTTTATTCCGATCAACTTGAAACTTGGTATGGGGTTAGCTGTGGACCCGGGTCAGGTCAACGTGGGGTAAAAAAAATGGTGTCGCCATGGTAACCGGAAGTGGGCACAAACAAGATGGCCGCCGAAAACTCAAAGTGCTCCGATTTGACCGAAATTTGGTGTGTCGGTAGGTAAAGTCAGATGATGAAGATCTGTGAACAAATTTTTCGGTTACCATGGTTACGTCACGAGAAAAACAAAATGGCGGCTGAGGAAACAATGGACGACTGTGTCGAAGGCGGCGAAGCCGCCTGAGACACAGGAGTTCCCATCGACTTGAAACTTGGTATGGGGTTGGGTGTGGACTGGGAACAGGTCAACGTGGGGTTAAAAAAATTGTGTTGCCATGGTAACCGGAAGTGGGCACAAACAAGATGGCCGCCGAAAACTCAAAGATTTGACCAAAATTTGGTGTGTGGGTAGATAAAGTCAAATGATGAAGATCTGTGAACGAATTTTTTTGGTTATCATGGTTACGTAATGATAAAAACAAAATGGCGGCTGAAGAATGTGGCTTTGTATGTGGCTTTGACGCTTTGCGCATTGCCTGGCCGCCAAGCGGCTAGTGCTATATAACCCCCATTCTAGTTCACTAGAGACTTCGCCTACTGGCGAAAGTGTCTCTAGCCCAGTTGACATCACGTGATGGAGGGTTTTCGTCCGAAATATGCAAATGGAGGTCATACGAGAGGCTTGTGGGATAGCCGATCTGCTCCCTGACATACGCCGTTAAAGAAGTTCTAAGACTATTTCGCACGAAACTTATAACTTACTCTTGTTGGGGCAATAAACAAGCGTTTATTCGATAAAAATATAATATGTGTGTTGAAATGGAAACAAGTTTTGACATCTGAATGATTTCTGTAAAAAGTGGAGAAAAAATAGTATCATAACGAACTCTTTTTGGCGCAATGCTGCAATGCGAAGGGTCAAGTATATTATGCATTCATTGCGAACTGTGCCAGAGTCAATACTGACTCGGGTTCACAGAATGATATAACCCCTTGTTTGCAATTTTTGGTAATGCATTGCGAAGTTTCAGTTGTACATAGCAATAAACCTAATGCCAGTAAAATGTGACTCTAATATCCATAATTTGGATGAATAAAGTATATGTTATGTTATGTCGTGTCGTGTCGTGTAGTGTAAAGTTGTGTAGTGTAATGTAATGTCGTGCTGTGTTGTGTTCTGTTGAGTTGTGTTGTGTTGTGTTGTGTCGTGTTGTGTCGTGTTGTGTTGTGTTTTGTTGTGTTGTGTTGTGTTGTGTTGTGTTGTGTCGTGTCGTGTCGTGTCGTGTCGTGTCGTGTCGTGTCGTGTCGTGTCGTGTCGTGTCGTGTCGTGTCGTGTCGTGTCGTGT
>JAWQFJ010025868.1:0-7500 GCA_034096865.1 Theodoxus fluviatilis | reverse complement strand
CCAAAACACTGACATACAAAGGACAGTTTCTGTTTGGTGGTTCGAAGTTTCGCAAGTGTATTAAGACGAGAAAACGACACCAAGGTGAGGTATACGTACGTATTCAAAGAACATCTTAACTGCACAGCTCGTCTAATGGTGCAAAACCCTCTACGGTGTTTTATGCAGAAACACATTTTAACAACACATGTAATTCCAGGAAATAAACACCGTGTAATAAATACTTGCTTATTTTCGCCTTTCACCGTCTCTGTAGAAGCAGAAGTGTACTAAAGAAAAGAATAGAGAGGACTGAGCTTTTTTGAATACATGCAGTCGACAACTGTAGCGATACTAAAGAACAGAGCGCACAGAACATAGACATAACTCAGTACCGGCTAGTTTGGCAACAACTCTAGGCTGCAGCCATTTGCTTCATAAAGTCCCTTCTAGTATGGGACTCTGAGGTGCGCGAAAACCCCATCAATTTTGCACAAGTGAGAAGAGAGGTCGACCGTGGTACCGAAAGGTTACGAAAGGTCACTGGGAATTGGCGCCAGCCTCCCCACTTTTGGGACATCCGGGTTTGTATGGATCACTTCAATTTCGGTATGATCCGGGAACCCTGGCCTGGCGAAGCCGGATGTGCCGGATCTTGAGGGAATGTTTCTCTCGCTTCACTGCATGAGACAGACAGACAAAAAATACGTCATCCCCCCGACTGAAAGGGGAAAAAATCGTCTTTCCTTCTTTCTTTTTCTCCGGTGTCCCAACGCAGAAGCAAAGTGCTGATGACAAAAGGTTATGTGGTAGGCTTAGATTGTACACAGATGTAATTAAGAATATATATCTACAGCTTTGAAGACCTCTCTAACATAAATGTGGAAATAACTCTACGGTGCCGCTTTACTGAAATATTTCGAGTCACGTGTTTTATACGTGAATCCCATCCTATCTTTCATGCATGCCAAGACAAAATTTCAGTATGTCAATAACCTTAAAAAAACACAACTGCACATATCTCCAACTTTTACGCATGACATTATCGGACAGGGTCTCCCCCGTCCATCTCCCCCAACGACTCGCAAGCCTGCATTTGAATTACGGCACATACATATATAAAGTGTTGGGGTCAAAGTGCAAAACCGAGTCAGATGAATAGTCTCAGATGGACAAAATTAATTATTCACTCATGGTCGCTGAAGGAGCAGAACCCTACGTGTGGAAAGTGATGACAGGCGCAGAGGTGTACATTCCCTTCAGCCCATCCAGTTTTAAATGAAGCCCACTTGAAGGTGAACAGATGTATGTATGTTGTGTAACCTTTATGACATATTGTAAGGGAGTCTGGCTCCCTGTCTGGCAGAAGAAAGACAACCTCGAGCGAGTGTAACCCGAGATGCGCGGCGCCGAGCTTACTTATTGCCCAGCTGGCCAGTCCTCGTATGGGACTGTCTACATAGGGATGCGAGGCGGTACCCCTTCCCGCCAATTAGTATTACTCACTTTATCCGTGTTTCGTTCAGAGTGTAGATCACTCTGTTCTTATTGACTTGGATAGAGATGAGTGTAATCACATGCAGCTTAGTTCTGTAGATTGTAGGCTATCATGATTATATGACATTGCATATAGAATTAATCCCCTAATAAGTGTGGGAAAAGAAGCACAAGTATCTGTAACGGCGGAGACAAGTCAGCCCTGCCTCGCCGTTCTGCGACGGTGGTTTACCCTGAGGTCCGCGCCTCGGCTTGATAAGAGAGAGGCCGGGAGCCGTGAGGGAGTGTTCTACCTTGGCTTTCATAAAGCTCTCATCAACCCCAGCATCGCCTCGAGTTCTGCGAGGTCGTGTTCCTTTACAATAAAATATGTTAGCTGAGACAGAAACTCTGACGAAGGAATCGTTGACCATCATTTGTGCACCTATGGTAAACCATAACAGTACTTGTACAAAAGACATGTACATGTACAAGCAGAGACATGCAGTCATGAACACTACCTCAAGCAGACACACGCTCATACATGCTCATGCATGTGGACATAAACGCGCGCGCACACACGCACACACACACGCGCGCGCTGACACGAACGCACACACACGCTTACATAAATGCACACGCATGCTTGAAAAGTACTTACCATCACCACCACCACCGCCGCTTCCACAACCACAAAAATTCTGGTTTGCAATGTTTGGCATGGGTCAAAATACAGGCCATTCTAGGGAATCAACATCACTGAGTTGAATGATGGTATTTAAGAGGGTCAAGAATGGATGAGAAAGGACAGCGTGAGCTCTCACCCGGGCGTTTACCATACATCATTACATGTTTCCCTGGCCGCCAAACCTTTGATTATGTTACACTTTCTCGGGGACGGGCGCTCCAGAAAGCATTAACCAACAGAAACTGGGCGAAAACCCCGAGAAAGGACCTGCATTAAGTCAGCCCACACACTGTCTCCGGCTGAAGATGTCACGCCCTGGTGTTTTAGCAGTGGGCCCAATCTTGTCTCTGATTGCTGCCTTGACGCAACAACGCCCGCTCCTCACCCCGAAAACAGTGCCAACATTCACGCAAGCTCACCATTAGACGACTCTACGTTTTGAGTGCTCGCGTCACGACATGACCCGGCTTGGTCTGCAAAGAAAATGGGGGATGCAAAAGCAGTGGAAAGAAAATCTTCTTCGGGATTACCCGTGATGGGACGCACACTCGTATGCCAGAGGAGCGGTTAGACGACACTGAGGGATAGGAAGACTGCGCGAGGTTGAATTTGTTGAGAAGATTGTGCAGTCTATGCATTTGTGCGCGATGTACAAGACCTGGGCAAATGGGAAATCTTATCATATGGATGCTCGATACTACAGTAGCAAGATCACTTTCACCGCAGAGATAAGGTCATAGGTTCGGTTCTTACTGGAGCACCCCTTTCAATATTTCCTGTACAAACATCGACATGGCTTCACTGCTGGTTTTCGTGAATGGCACACTTGCAGGTATGATGGAGAGCTTGAGAGTTTGCCATGGTCACTAAGTATTCACTTCTGTCAGGAAGCGTGTCGTGGATTTTGAAGTCTGGCTTCCTTGGGAATCATGTGTCAGGATTTAGAGTAGGTTAGCTCTGTTTGCACTGCTTTGTGCTAAGAATGGATTGTGCGGATTGATCTGTGGTATGCAACTGATTTAAGTGAACAATCGGGAATCACAAACGACCTGTTGTGACTCGTAATTTCACTAAAAAGAGATGACTGCTTCTTATTATTAATACATGTTCGTTTCATTTCCAAATCACTTGGTACTTTCTATCATTTGGTTTGTTCAATCACCCCGGATACATCAATGCATCCATTTTAACCTTGATGTACCATTCCTGTGCTCATTGTTAATCCTTTCTATGCAGCTCTGTCTAACTTTTAGATGTGTTTGATTTTTACCCTTGCATATGATAGGTAAGGTTCTGTCGTAAAGAAACATAAAAAAAGAAAAACAACAATGCTCATTGTGCGACACGACGAGCACAATATGCTGCCAAGTACACACGCCATTCCAGGCTGATGAAAACAAGATCATCCTACGGTTGTCAACGAGGTCATTTCACGCTACAGTGTCCTAATTGAGAGACGCTTGAGTGAGGTCGGGATTCCAAGTAGCTTTGTGTGCCTCATTAACTCGAGTAATTAAGCGACAGATAAAGCAAACTGTTGTTCTTTTCTCTTTTTTTCTCCCCCAATGGATCCGGATGGCGAAATCTGCAGATAACACAAATCACACTGCAGCCAATTGAACTCACAAAGCATGGGCGGCGGAGGTTTCATACGGTTCACTTTCTCAGAATTTTGGTCGTTTAGCAGAAAAAAGTTGTGTACTGTTTAACACTTGTTGAACGCAAGGATATCACATGAAATCGGATTTGTGGACAATTGTGATGAGCAACTGAGATAATGAGCTCGCAATGGTGAAAACATGGGTCATACTGTACGCCGTAAGCAGGATGAAGATTAGAGATAAAGACGCCAGGAGAATTATTCAAGAGGTTTGTGGATGTGTGATGGTAAAATGAAACCAACGAAGAATAAAACATTTCCGTATCTGCAGAAGGCGAGGGCTTGACTTCGGATTTTTTAAAGGTACCTTGTTCTTTGAGCACTAATTCACATTTGCATATTTTCAGACTGTGTCGACAAAGTGAGTTGCCCGTGTTTAGGCTGTATATACATGCCGTAAAATCAACGAAGAAGAATAACTTTTAACTCAGACTTAATGGAAACACCCGATACAAAGGGACGACAGGCGAAGGAATTTGAAAGCGTATCCATGAGACATGTCGCCCAGCTCGCCCATACTTGTAATATCCATGCAAAGCCTAAACTATTTTCTACACAATAGGAAGGCGACGTAAGAAAATCAATACCAATATTTAGATCGGCAACATGATCCTCTCTTTAAGTCCTTCGAGCAGTAGGACTGGTGTAAGTTAAAGTTGCTCAATACATGTATAAATGAAGTCATCTTGCAGTAATGTGTTGTCTTTACTGAAAGAAGCAGATACTGTTTTAATGACAATTCCACATGCAGTCAGCCTAAGCTTGCATGATATTTCAACCGTAGGGAGAAAATCGCGTGTCAGCATATCAGCCCACCTGGGTTTGCATGCTTTCACTGCAATAAAGAAGCTATCACATCACTACCAAACGCCTATGGGCGTACCTGATTGTTCACACTCTATATATGCACCAAGCAAACTCCCATCTATTCTCTCCATGCTTGCATGTCCTTTCTGCAGAAGATTATCAACCTCAGGATTATACACCGGTGCGAAGACAATCTGCCCAACACGTTCTTCACAGCACGTCAGATCTTAAATATCTTCATCCAACACTCTCGAGTGAAAGACCGAAGGGACTATACTTTCCTTTGACGATTTGAGATGAACGCCCGTACTGCGGTAAACAATTGTAGAAAAGGAAATGAGATTTTGTCCACGGCCGATTCATCGACACGTCAATATCGACCTCTACCATACTTGCCGTTGTTACATTTAGCAACCAGAACGAGTTTTTTTTTAATACTGATATGTTAATCTCAACGCCCATCTGTTAAAACGTCGCGGTAATGATTTTTAAAGATCAGACAGTGCTTCTGATATGCCTACAGTCAACCCCAGACTTTGATGTCCTCATCCCTCGATCAGATGTCCACATTCGGCACTAGCCACTCCACACTTTCTTCTCCGCTGGAATCTTCGGCTGCACGACCTTCGGGACCTACTCCGAACTCTGATCAAAATCAAGCAGCATGTAGTGTCGCATATATTTAGGATATTTGACATCACCAGAGGGAGTCACAGTAGTGAGCAGAACCCGCGTGTTCGCTGTCTTGAGTGGTTAACTGTTGGTATGATTATCTTTCTTGCTGATTAAAGTACTCCATAGTTTCCGCCGTAAGCCAATAAACACAGAAATAAATATACACGTGATGCATCTGCAGACTGTACGGTGGACATTCCCTGCATCTTCTCTGCCTTGTGTGTCCTTATTCCACGCTCAACGCCGAAATGATTGATGTCTTTGTCCAATAATCAGAATGGCAAATCTGTTCAAGATCAATAGGTTAACGACTGAAGAAAAGAACAGTGGATGTGCCTTCATGTTCAGCAGCGGACTCTATTGCAGTGGAGAAAATTGGCATGTTCCCATCACGCACTCAGAAATAGTTTAATTTCAATGAATTGTCACTTTTCATTGAATTCTCAGAATGGGTCGTCCTTTCAGCAAAAACCGTAACTAAAGGGGTAAATTACGCAAGGACTACACAATGTAACCTACAAGCACTTTCGCAACCTTACAGACTGCGCATGTCCTTATATCGCACCTTGCACGCTCTGACTACAGGTATATAGTCAAATATAGCTCCTGTCCGTCCAGGGCCGGACCCAGGGGGGGGGGGGGGGGGGGGGTTTCCAGGGGTTCCGGAACCCCCCCTAGAAAAAGCATGTACCTTGGTTTGAGTTTTTTAAATAAATATTTTTTTGTGTGTGTCTCCAAAAACAATGCTGCTCTTACCCCTCAAAACAAGGCCCAGAATGCACCAGATTGCACAGATTTTAACCGTTTTTCAAACATTTTCCGGGGGGCATGCCCCCGGACCCCCCTAGTTTGCGCCTGCTTCGCAGGCGCGCGCTCGTGGCTTCGCCACTTCGCTGATTTGTCCCCCCCAACCTAAAAAGGAACCCCCCCCCCCCCCCCCCCCACAACTCATTTGGTCCGGCCCTGTCCGTCATTTCGAGTAGCGACTCCCTGTAGTCAGTTAGCATCATGGAAAACAAACCCGATGCTCATTGGCCCTAAAGACATTCCCACAGTTCATACAGCGTGGCACATATACCCCTAAGGAATATATTTAACTGCTACAACTTTGTTTCGTCTTCTTGCCAATACAAAAGTCATATACAGTATCTATATCTTGTATCTGTTTATTCAACATCTGAACAAAATGACAACCAGAATAGGTGACACTCTTTTCAATCATCAGGGCGACACGTCCTTTCTGCAGCAGCGACAGGAAAGACAGCGGGTGCGACAGTAGCCAGGGACCCGTCTGTCTGCCTGAACTGCGTGTTGTCTCTCCTCAAGTAACAGCGCAAGGGGCAGCGACATGGCGCCTGGCGGCGACACACAGGAGGAAGCCACAAAGCCCGCGTCCTGTTCCCGCTTGCTTGGCCGCCTGCCGGCACTGCAGCGCCTCCTGCCGGTGATCGGCCCCCGACAGAGCCTGTCCGGCATGGAGCCCAGATCATCCCCCCTTACATCTATTACCTTATTTACTGAAAACACTCCAGCCGCCTCCTGCACAATGCAGGCAGGCCCGTACGCTGTCGAGAGCCTGCGTCTGGAGTCTTGAGTTTGTTTAGACAGGGATAAGTCAGGGATTGCGCTTGTTATCAGTCCAAACACGGCGCGCTTTTAGAAAACAGCCTCGTCGCCCTCTGGTCGAGTTGGGGTCCCTGGGTAACCCTACACTGAGGCAGGGGGTGGAGGGAGTGCTCTTTTCAGGCAGGGACAGCGTGACGAAAAGCTGCACGGGGGGTTGGAGGAAAGCCGAGGGGTAAGGGGAGCTCCTGCTCTGCCTCCTGCCGTACGAAGCAACAGAAATTTACATCCAGTTTTGATCGGATGTTTGTGGTGTATTTCATGAATGTTTAATGAAAGCAAGTTTTTTCGTCGGTGTTTGTGTTTCAAAAAACGCGGGTCGTGCCACTTTTTGAAACACAAACCACGAGCATGGGCGACTGCCACATGAAGCGCAAAATCGTGCATGCTGCATGTTTGGGTTCTGACAGCTTCAACATGTTGAATCTGTTGTCCTAGACGCGTCACCATGTTGTTTTGATACCACAGCCACGTCTAAAATTAAATTCTCAAAATATCTGTGGGATTTGGTCGGGATGTGAAAGGGATCTAAAATGTAGATTACCGCATGCACGATGTTTATGATGAAGTGCTAATAAGTTATACATCACAA
>JAWQFJ010025866.1:0-10655 GCA_034096865.1 Theodoxus fluviatilis | reverse complement strand
AATCCCAATCCACCTGCAGAGAATACCTCCACAGAGCAGAGACCATCACATCCACCAGTGCAGAGATCATCCCATCCACCAGTGCCAAGAGATCATCCCATCCACCAGTGCAGAGACCATCCCATCACCCAGTGAAGATATCATTCCATCCACCACTGCAAGATCTCATCCACACGCAGGCGAACTCTCCTACCTCACATCATGGAAAGAACTCAGCTGAATCATGAAGGAGGCAGACACTAGGCAATCATAGTAGCGCCTCCACGAACTTCGCACTGATAATTCGTATCTAAATCAGGATGTGCGCGCGCATCACAAGAAAGTGACGAAACTTTGTATTGTTAGTGTCGAATAGAACAGCAGGACGGCAATTCTTTGCTGTGAACAATAGATCAGAGTAGAGGTCTATTGCTGCCTGGTCAGGAATCCGGGGGAGAGGGGGCGGGTTCCAATTTTCTGAGCAAGCGGGGGGGGGGCCCTTTTTAGCAAATTGGAGGAGGGGGGGCCAGGAGGGGTTAAGCGAGGGGGGCGCGGCCCGGGTCGGGTTTCATTATTTCCTCCCCTCCTTCCCTTTTCTACCATTCTCTTTTTTTACTTTCTTTGGTTTGTTTTTTCTTCTTTTTCCAATTTCCGTTTTTTCTTTTTTAGGCCATTGCGGCGAGGGTGTGGAGCCTGTGGTGGGGGGGGCGGCGTATCGGCATATGGTGTGGTGACTGGACGGTTTCCAACTATGTTTAGCCTAGCGGGTGTGGGGGGGGGTTGGGGTGCTCCCTCAACTTTTTTTACAAGCGGGGGGGGGAGGGCATTTCCAATCGTTTTTCTAGACACGCGGTGGAGTTCTATTTGGATGTATGATTGGTGGAATTTAGTGTTGTTTACTAGTTTGGGTGGGTGCTGATGTATTTTGAGGGCTGGGGAATTGGCGTGGGGGGGGGGGGTGGTTTATTTTAGGCTTGGCTGGCTTGGGGGGGGGGGGTGGGGTTGGAGTGCGGGGGTGTGTTTTGTTTTTCTTGTGTTGGTGTGTGGGGTGTTTGGTGGGTGGTTTTGTTGCTGTTTGTTTGTGTCTTGGTTTGGGGTATCCTTGCCGGTGGGGTTTTTAGGGCACGGTGGTTTCCAAGTCGGCTGTGGGGGCGTGGCTTATGCGTTGTGATTCTAAGTAAAAACTTCCCGGACTTGGTCGATATGTCGGCTAGAAGTTGTCTTTCAATCTGCTCTTTGAACGCGTATCTACCCATTGGTTGGTGCCTGGTGTCGCAATTTGGCCCTGGGTTGCTAGGAAATTGGGGACTTGGTTGTCTTTGGGCAACGAGAGAGAAACCGCAGCTTTTTGGGGGTATATAGGATGCACTGTATATTGATAATGTAGAGGCCTCGTTTCTTCGTGGCTCAGTTGAACATGTTGTAGGCATTAGCGTGTAGGTTGGATTTCATTATTGTCGATGCCATTGCTTACCGGGTTTGCGAAAAAATTTGCCATCAGTTTTACCGAGAATTCTTTAAGTTAAACGTTTTATGCTAAACACACACACACACACACACACACACACGCACACACACACACACACACACACACACACACACACACACACACACACACACACACACACAAAGAGTACTCGCATGGATTTGATTCAGCTACACGTGTCACGGAAAGTTTTTTAATGTACTCATGTCCTCACGTATGAGCAATGCGACTACACCAGGAAAATTTCAGTTTTGTTTATGTATGCCCGTAAACTGCGGGAAGTATAGGTGGCTTGTAGCTCGAAGTACCGAACGAAAAAACCGACAAAAGTACGTTACTGCATAAAAGGTGACCAAGGAAGTTAAAGAAAATGTACCAAGCAAATTCATCTTCGGCTGAACACCCTTGAGAAATATTTAACCACGTATGACGTCAAAAGCTGGAACAGCTACTGATGAGTTCGTTTCTTCTGGGGGTTTTTTGGTGCGAGAATGAGACCTTGGGCTCAATAACCCTTCATAGTTCCATCAGCCCGTCTTGTCTAGGTTGAAAATAACTCAGTCTAGACGTACAGAGAATACGTAGGTCTGGGATTGGCTTGTCTTCCATGCGTGTTTTACTAGTAGGGAACTGGGGTAACCATCCAAGATTCGTTTCGCTGGGGAAACCATTCAGACTCCCCCACGATTACATCAACAAAATTTCATTCCAGTAGAACCCCGGGAACGCAATCTTTGTCCGAGACTATGCAATCGACTTCAATCTCAAAGGTTAGTTTTCTTTACATCGCTTCAGTTTAGAGGAATTATTATGGTTGGCTTACGAGAACGGAGCCTGGGAAAGGTCCGGCCCTTGAGCAAGGACCTGTGGACCTCTTTCCAACGACTCTGATCGATTTTTATCAGTGGGAGGATTTGTCTTCGCTTGTTCTTTCAAAGTGAGGGACTCCCACAGGGAAGCATTTTTTGTTCGCTACGAGCTTTCACAACCGGCAACAAAGCTGGCGAAAAATGCACCATGGTGTTTCGTTTTGTTGAAACGAGTTAGCCTCCGCTGTAACTTGTATTTTGCATTTGTGTCCATTTTCGCACAGAAGACTCCGACTAATCATCCCCCGAAGACTTCTGGAGAAAGTACAAAGGCCACGGTTGCGAACAGCGAGCCGGGCATCGATTTTTGCTTTAATTTTAACGACCTTGTTTTTGCCTGGTTTTCCATTGGTCTCCTTCGATTACATCAGCTTTTTATCCGTGGCAACCAGGCAGGAACGTCGCAGAGAGCAATTTGCACCGCACCAACAGAAGTAGAGACTTCGACCAGAAGAGCGGTCAGTTTTCTTCGTCAAGCCAGAGATACTGGCTTGGGCAGGGAGGAATGTGCACTTATGACGATAGGATTATTTATTGACTTTCACTGTTACACAAGCGACGGTTTCAGAGAGAAAGAAGATGAAGTTTTTTCCAATAAGTCGGCGTCAATTGACAGTGACAGTCGCGCTTTTCCTTTGGGAAGGTGCTGTGTCCCAGGCTGTGACGCCTGCCATAAATGGACCCGAAGCAGGGTTTTTCAAAGAAGTTGACATTATTATTATTGTAGGACAGGCAGATGTTGTTCGATCTAAGTCAATAAACATATTACACGTTCTAACAAAAAAATATATATATTTTTTTAATTGGGAGGAATTGATTTCTTATCTGCATGTTTTGCACATTCCAAGTTAAGTAATATTTCGGCATGCAGTCTCATTTAAAGCGATTCCAACATTGATTATAAGCTCAAAAATTGACACAAGCATTCTTCCCCTTTCTGTATGTTTCAGTTTTTCACGCAACTGTAACCTCATAAAAATCGTCAAAGCTTTCGGAGAGGAACTATGATTCATTCTAAACTGTATCAAAACTTTGAAAACGTAAACATGACTGCATAATTATTTATAAGTTACTCTTCATGACACGAGTCTCTGTTGACCGAAAGGGAACATCGGTTGAAGTCATCCAATCGCAATGTCTGAAGCACGTAACCAGAATACATTGCACAGGAAGCTCCGAAGCTGAAAATGCAGCAAGCAGACCTGCCTCTGCAAGACACTGGCATCGTTGAATAAATATGACATCAATCTGCGTCCGAAGTAGAAAGCCTTCTGACTCTACACGGAAGGCGTGAGTTCAGCTTGAATGATCCCACAGGCGTCAATGAAAGCTAGACAAAAACGCTTCGCTTCCAGGTCGATGTTTGACCTTGATCCGGTCGGGGTTATCGATGACTGGAGTTGCCTGCAGGGAGGTGCGCTTGCTCCCCCCCCCTCCCCCCTCCCCCCCTCTCCACCTCTCTCTCTCTGTCTCTCTCTGTCTCTCTCTCTCTCTCTCTCTCTCTCTCTCTCTCTGTCTCTCTCTCTGTGTCTCTCTCTCTCTTTCTGTCTCTCTCTCTCCTGACGTGTTACATTGTTCACTGCACAAGGCTTGTCCAACAATTATCGAGTCTTCAACGCTGTTTTCCGTATCTTCGCCTCGGCACGTGGCTCTGATTGCTTAGGGATATAACATTCAAATGTTGAACTTCGATTCTGCAACGGGATCATGTCTCCAACAGCGCCGACGTCGATGGCACTTCATTCTTTGCCATTTATTAGGAGAGGTCGTGCTGGCTTCACACACCGAGAGCGGCTACATTTGGCCAGGGCACCTCGCACTGCTTCAGTGGTCTGCCCCGTTTGATGTATAGGAGATCGCTCTGTGATGAAAGATTCACCGGAAGGGAGTTAATATCGCGCCGGGGAAGTGGGCACGATTTGGCCGGGATGCTCTAGCTGAGTGCCATAGCTCTAGGAAACGATGACAGATTGGGGTGATTGCCTAGCCCACAGCCTCAAACGTGCCGTTGTATTGAGTGAGGATGGTCATGCAGGGATAGGCCGAACATAAACGGTATCGCGTCCTCACCTTGTTCGATTGGGCGCGGTAGAGGCAGCTAGTATGATTTTCGCAAACACTGTTCGTGAGGGTCGTTGGGAATTGATTGCAAAGGCAGTTGCTACGCATTTGGAAAGAATAGAATGACTTTAGTCTGAGAAACAGTTCACATGGGAACGAAAGTGATATGGTACATGATGATAACGAATCGAATTGCTTCGCATCAGGACAGGAAAGACATAAGATATCCATGAGGGAGATATATGCTTCAAAGTGAAGAGATTTGTTCCAGACACTTTGTCTGGTAAACTCCTTAGGGTGTCCTCACACGTAGCAAGTTTTCTTGAAAGGACAGGAAATATTTCTTGTCTCCGGCAAGCTTTTCACCTCCCTCATTTCAAGTCTCGCAAAAACGTAATTTCTTTATTTGGTAAATCACGGTTAAGTGTTGATTCTGTGTAACGGCACCAAAGTAGACGACATACTTGGTTCACATCATAAATATTCAAGCCTTGATCTAGTTGTTTTAAGAAGAAAAAAAAGAAGGAAGAGGAGGAGGAGGAGGAGGAGGAGGAGGAGGAGGAGGAGGAGGAGGAGAGAGGGGGGAAGGAGGAGGAGGAGGAGGAGAGGGGAGAGGGGGGAAGGAGGAGGAGGAGGAGAGGGGAGAGGGGGGAAGGAGGAGGAGGAGGAGGAGGAGGAGGAGGGGGGGGGAAGGAGGAGGAGGAGGAGGAGGAGGAGGAGGAAGAGGAGGAGGAGGAGGAGGAGGAGGAGGAGGAGGAGGAGGAGGAGGAGGAGGAGGAGGAGGAGGAGGAGGAGGAGGAGGAGGAGGAGGAGGAGGAGAAATAATGCACATTTGTGTTCCTATTTCGCGGTTTCACAGTGTGACTGCACGACTGCAGAAGACTTACTCGATTCACATTCAAGTTTTTTTTAATCTGTCACGAGTCCACACATCTAGAAATGTCCAGAATACACTCCTTGGCCTTGATCCAGTCAACGTACGATGGATATCTTGTGTCTCACATGGGTGGGTATGAATGCCACAGTTCAGTTAAATGCGTTATCTCGCCGTTAGTCCCCTTTACTCGTCTCCATGATGTTCCCATGAAAACAAACGTACTTCACAAGCAAAAACTCATCTGATTGGCTGTTTGCGGAAACGTTCCTTGCTGTCAGCAAGAAAAATAGAGCAGTGTTCTATTCATCGGCAACTTGACAACACTTTTTTTGCGACTTGCGACGGCCATCTGGGCAGTGGCAAACGGAAACCTGCAGGAAAACTTGTCACGTGTGAGGCCGCTCTTTCACGATGCCGTGACGTTGCTTGCTTCTTTACGTACATAGTGGCCGAAAGAAACCCGTGCGCTTCGCTTTGACCATACTCCCCGACTTAACCTCCCTAAGATTTGACCCACCGTGTCTCTCTTCGCGTTTCTTAACTGGCAGATAACTAGGGATATCGTAACTTGACTCGCTCTTAATCTAACTAGCGCAGATGATGTTTCGTGATTAATGGCCTTAAATAGCCTGCTAAGGCTAATAGGCCGTAAAACTCCATCCATCCATCCATCCATCCATTCATCCATCCATCCATCCATTCATCCATCCACCCATTCATCCATCCATCCATCCATCCATCCATCCTTCCCGACTGAGGACACCAACACAAGGAAAACAATTCCAGTCTTATCTCTGCCTCAGCAAAATTAAAATGGGATTCAGGAGAGAGCTGACATCAAGCTGGGATAGGCACAGCACCTCGACGTAGAATAGCACGTGTGAAGATTGCCTTTTCTTCGCAGGAAGCCTTGCTCCAACAGAAAGGTGATCGCCCTCACGGCGGCACTGGAGTTAAGCCAGACTGTGAGCCTCAAAGACGTTTCTGCGCAGCGCTCCGCCTTTGTTACTTGCAGCATTGATCTCTGTCGCGTTGAAATCTCATTAATCCTTCAAGAGATATCTGATACGGGCCTTTGTAGGCAACCAGGATCAATGTGACGAAATTGTCATCGATGTTCTCGAGTAGATGACACGTCACAGCTACTTGGGTTCGGCCAACGAATCTCCGTGGCTCTCCCGGATCTTCTCTCCCCCCTCCCCCGTACCCCGAGTTCTTTCAACCATCTACTCCAAGTCCCCAATGTCTTACCCCCTTAGCTTATCC
Source organism: Theodoxus fluviatilis (assembly GCA_034096865.1). Lineage (NCBI taxonomy): Eukaryota > Metazoa > Mollusca > Gastropoda > Cycloneritida > Neritidae > Theodoxus > Theodoxus fluviatilis. The sequence goes on along the minus strand of JAWQFJ010025866.1, from coordinate 4,117 downwards.
CCCACCCTTACTTCAATGTACCCATGCTGGCTTGCCGTCACAGACGTGAAACAAACCGAGCGTTGGAGCCAACTTCACAAAGAACAAGGGTCGAATTCTTGTTAATGGGGACATGGCTGGCGCGTGTAGATGCGTGTGCTGGTTTGTTCCTCACGCTTGTAGGACACCTGTCAACCATGCTCTGATACGAATATCCAGATCCGCTCATCCATGTCCGGGTAGCAGGCTGGGTTTTTGTAAGCTTTAGAGCAATGTATTGGATCAGAATACAATTGTCTGGTATTGCCGAATCTTTGGATCTACTGTTAAAAAAATTGCAAGTGTGCTTGTAATGAGTACTTTAACTTGAGGAATGATTGTTTTTATTCTTTATTTAAGTGTATAATTTATTTCTCAGTTTCTCTAAAATCATACAGCAGGAAAAACAGCAAATTATTTCTCCTGAAGGATTATACATAGAAAGCGAAAAATAACATTATCTACCTGGGTAAATAATCTCACAAAATATTTTATTGAAATTATTCTGTTAGTTATATTTCGACAAGTCCCGAACTAGATGCATTGGTTTTCATTCTACATTGCATGTTTATCACTATGCTACTGTCGCGATCTAAATGGCAGCATCCCTCTCAAGATCCAGATTAAACAGTCCACTGATGTGTGCGTGTGCACGTGCAACACGTGTACATGTATGTGAATCAGCATTGATTCGTTCCCTTGTGTTTGTCCAGCTCTCACCTCTATCGACATTCGCACTGTTTGTCAAACACGCCCTACCAGATCAGCACACGGTTTCTTTAGAGCTTCACATCAGAGTTACTTTGAAAGGGAAAAACAGATAAAGCATGTATTGATCTTCACTCTCACGTTCTCTGTAATCAATGTTTATGAGGATGTATTCTTTCGGTAGGTAAATGCAGTGAGCTATTCTGATTCATACCAAACGCCCAAATGATAGATCTGTATTATCCTGACGTTGGAGATGAAGCAGACTTTTTGCCTGGCTAAGATAGTATCCATTTTGAAAGGATCGTCAGTTGGCTGTCTGTTCTCACTGCCATATATCTCTAGGTCTCTGGGATGCAGCACAGCTAACGTCTCCCGCAGTCCCTCTCGCCCTGTTTCTGGCTGGAGATGCAGTCGGCAGGGTGGAGAAGGAAAGCTTTTCGAGAGCATCACAGGACTTTGACCGCCATTACAGAATGGAAACAAAGAGCTCAGCACGACGCATTTGGTCTCGCGGACTTCCAGTCGTATAATGCCTCTGCTGATCTTTTGATGGAAGCTGGGCAAAGCGATAGTGACGTAGTCATCCGGACCGGAAGTGCTGCCTTTTGTCTCCCCTTGCTTCTTTCATACGTCTGTGTTTGTTGGGCCTTTTCTTCATCCAGCACTCGCCTCGGCTGCATCAAGCCATCGGAATTCAATACCGAGATTTTAGCTCCATGTGGAAATTACGTCGCTCGTTTGTCTAATGGTAGCGGACAAATTGTCATCTAATGATTGCTACGACGCTTTTCGTCAAAGCTTTCTCCCACTAAGTGGAAGTTTGGTTAATTGTCCAAGTTGTCTACAACGGCCAAAGCTGGACATGCATGCATGGCTGTTGAAGCCGCGTCGGCCTTCTTCGGGCCAGTGTCGTTTGGAGCGGTGGCAATGCCTAATTTGCTTTCTTTTTTTTTCGATCGGAGATCCTACGGGACCCGAGTAACCGGGCGACCGTCAGAGGGACAAATGGTGTTTGTCTGTGCTGGCGGTGGACATAGCCTCGCTGTTGGCTCAATCGACCTTCCTTCCACCTCCCGCCCCCAGCCACCTCCTCCACTTCGGCCAGTCCACGGCCTCGCACTCCACAACCACTCTCCACGCCAAAGCTCGCATCCTCGACTCACCGACCGCTTCGACCGCCTCTCCCAGCTCTCACTCTCGACCGCTTCGACCACCACTGCCGCCCATCACCCCAAACCTCACTGACCGCTTCAATCACCCCAGTCACTTCTCCTCCTCGACCGTTGGGACTAGGACTATCTAAGTCACCCCGTCGTCTCCATTTCATCGACCACTCGGACAATTTCACACACTCTTGTATCACTTTGACTGCCCCCATTGTTTTGACAGGCCCTGGATGCCTTGAATGCGAACCATGCACGAATGACATTTGGTTTGATTGCATCGAGGCAGCCTTTGTTGAGCAGCCTGCTGGCGTACAGAGGTATAGCAGTGTGTTCTTTTTCTGGCGCCGTGTCCATCGATCTTAGTTTCCCGCCCAATTTGTCTCGATCAACAACGCGTCCTCCGAGGTGCGGACGAGTGGGGAGAAAGGGCGACACGAGAGATTAGATCAGACAGTCGTTAGCTATTTAGGCTGGCTTAAGAAACGAAAGAGGAGAAAGATTTATCGCCGAGGTTACAAGAAGATAAGAGAAGAGCCTGCACGCGCGCCATCCAACCAGCCGATAAAACATTCAAACGGGACCTAAACAAATATTGATTCAATGAGAACCGGGGAAAAGAATTGACAGCGCTGACAGATCCCTTATTGGGCATGATGTAGACTTGTTTGAATGCCACTGGAGAACATTTTACGTCGCAAATTTGGAACTCTTACGTCATTAAATCGACGATGAAAGAAGTTAAAACATCTCTGCTCAGCGAATGAAAACTCAGAAGTTTTTTTTATTGATAGCAGTATTGATTTAGTTATTGTTGCAGTGGTGGATGTATGGTTTCTAACCATTCAATTTTCCCCTTTGAACATGCCCATCAAAATGCGAAGACGTAATAGTCATTACTACTAACACAAAAAGTCAGCCTTCTTGCCAGAAAATCTTCTGTTGGATACAGCCTGAACATTTGCAGTGACGCATGGCTACTTTGCCAGTGGAGGTAGGCTGGCAGGCAAGATTTCAACAAGGAAGATCTTTGCAGGTCAGTACCCAAATTTGCATTCAAAGCTCTGTATACCGTAATGCACTGAGCATAATCAAAGAGCGAACCCAGCCTGCCAAAGCAGACTTTCACCTGCCAGGCAGTTTGCACACAAAGCACTCACTGACAGCTTGTGTTCTCTGTCTCGGTCCGTTCGCTCTGCAAATGCAAATTGATCAACTCCATCTTGAGGCAGGGGTATTGTTCATCCATTTGAACCTTGCGTCTCTTCAGTGCGTCCCGCCTCAAAGCCATCGATGGACAAACCTTGCTTCTTAACCCCCACTTGGGTGTACCTTTCGCCCGAGTTAAAATTGCCAGGTTTCGGGAGGGGGGGGGGACGTTGGGGGTGTTTTGTTACAGGAGAAGGAAATGAGAGAAGCAGATGCAGCGGCTGCCTACACAGAATGTGCAATGAACCAGCGATCTTCTTTTGTTTGGTTGAAAGAGGCGGAAATGAGAGTCAACGGTGTGCAGTCCTCAAATGTTCAGAGATTAGATTCAGAGCTGTCACTAGTCTAGGTGATTGTCGTGTGAACAGTTAGGCGTGAAATACAACTGTTCATTCAGTGTCGCTGTTAGCTTCTGCTGTCGCGTCCCTGTTCCTGTCTACCTATGCGTCTATGTTATCTGATGTAATACAGTCTAATCTCATGTAATCTAGAAGTCTTTTGTCTGACTGTTTTTCTTCCTATCTCTATGGGTTGCAAATGCACTCTCTCCTTCTCTCTCTCTCTCTCTCTCTCTCTCTCTCTCTCTCTCTCTCTCTCTCTCTCTCTCTCTCTCTCTCCCTCCCTCTCTCCCTCCCTCTCCCTCTCCCTCTCTCTTTCTCTCTCTCTTTCTCTCTCTCTCTCTCTCTCTCTCTCTCTCTCCCTCCCTCCCTCCCTCCCTCCCTCCCTCCCTCCCTCCCTCCCTCCCTCCCTCCCTCCCTCCCTCCCTCCCTCCCTCCCTCCCTCCCTCCCTCCCTCCCTCCTCCTCTCTCTCTCTCTCTCTCTCTCTCTCTCTCTCTCTCTCTCTCTCTCACACACACACACACACACACACACACACACATCTTGAGGTTATTTTGCAGTTTCCTTCATGACATGCATGTCTGACTACAACATCTGGATCGTCTACTCTTGTCGCAATTCAATCTTGAGAGAGAACATACTGCGCCGGAGGGCTTACATGCGCTGTTGGTTGTCAG
>JAWQFJ010025865.1:0-17133 GCA_034096865.1 Theodoxus fluviatilis | reverse complement strand
GGGGTGGGGGGGGAGGGGTGAGGAGACGCGCGTAAGCGCTCGGAGTGAATGGGGAAGGGACATCACGAGGCATCATTGTCAAGGGGTCCATTTGGGCCTACACCGTTTGCGTGTCTGCAGTGCAAGAATCCCACACAGCAGTCCGTGTTTTCAGACCGCCAACTCCTTTTGACCTTGGAGGAGCTTACACCGCCCTGCATGAAGGTCCTGACAGGAAGCTATCCCATCCTGCCATGGACAGGTCACGCGTCAGGGTCAAAAAGGTCATGGTGGGCAAGTCGCATGCGTGCTGACAACAAAGGCGCAGGGAGACACGCACATTACCGTTTAAACCGCTCCTTCATCCGTCCTCAAACACAGCCCTGGCTTGAAAAAATAAATATTTTCTCTCGCTCCCACCACTCCCTGCATTATTAACCTTTACGGACGAGCGTTTCACGACTGTGTTGCTCAGTGCAACGAAACCATTGAAAGGACATATTGTGAAGACACTGTAGGTTCAGTCACGCTTGGAGAACCTGAAAGCATGGTTGCGTTAATCATCCAGACAAGGTAGATGATTTATGTTTTTTAAAGTGAACACTTACAAAACACGTGCATACGTTGACGTGTCTGGAGGATTACTTTAAGCGCATCATCAAAGGAAAAAGGTGTCTGCACTATTTGTACAGAAGCTTCGGTGGACGTGCCGTGCGAAGTTCATCCTCTGCAGACAGAAATGCTGCAGCCTCCGTAGCTACGTCAGGAAGCGTGTTTTGACATGCTTGACCTCAAGCACAAGGGAATCCGTGGAGTTTCCTTATATTCAGAGATTTCCTGGTTCAAACTTGGAATCGGCAGAATTTAGGTACGGTTCGCTGCAGTTGGCATGATGATAATGCTGCTGCTGCTGCTGCTGCTGCTGCTGCTGCTGCTGCTGCTGATGATGATGATGATGATGATGAAGATGAAGATGAAGATGATGATGGTGGTGGTGGTGGTGGAGGAGGAGGAGGAGGAGGAGGAGGAGGAGGAGGAGGAGGAGGAGGAGGAGGAGGAGGAGGAGGAGGAGGAGGAGGAGGAGGAGGAGGAGGAGGAGGAGGTGGTGGTGATTGAGGTGGTGGCGGAGGTGGTTGTGGTGGAAGTGGGAGGGAGGGGGTGGGTGGTATAGAGCTCACTAGCTTTGGTGGGCTATGTAAGGCCATTGACTACAACATCACAACTGCTGTAGGAGTGCAAGCAAATAAGGTATCCGTATCCCTAACTATTCCCTAGCTACCACGAATCGTGTAGGGAGACGCGGTGGATCTATTCTTACCCCCAACCCACAGGAGAACTCTTTTTCAGCAAAACGAAACAAACATCATACCAGTCTCACGCAATGCAACACCTCTTGCATATGCTCGAAGAAAGCAGGTGAAGACAGAAGTGTTCCATTGGCCAACTTCCCCTAGTCTTCTCCATGAATACATTCTTTCCTCTCGTCCAGCCCCGTCTGCACTCAACTTTGACCCCTCTACCCCGGTTCTCCCCCCCTCACCCCCTATCCTTGCTGGTCTCCTATCGCACTAAAGGGAGAACAGGGGAGGGAACCGCAGCTACACTTCCTGCCACAAGGCCAAACTACCTGATTAGTTCTGTTCCCAGGGGAGATCGGGGCAAATTTACTTCCTATTAAATCAAGCCAGTGGCTGTTTTCTTCAGCCTCGGGATTTTCCGGACCAGCCGAGCTTGTGTAATTCGACCCAGACGCTGTCGTAGGCGGAAGAACCCTTCAAGACTCCTGCAGAATCTTGTGGTGGCATAAAAGCGCCCGTCAAAACCGCCAGGCCCTCATAAACCTTTCCAGACGAGAGCGCGTTTGATTTCAAGCAAGAAGCAAAGCACTCGTGGACAGGGGAAAACTTTCAGAGGATGCTTGAATCGAGAAATGTTAGAGAGAAACAGACACTTTATGTGTCCGTCATCACGGACCAAGTGTCTAATCCGATTCTGACATATGCTTCTTGCGAAGGAACTGGAGTGGCTCATAAGATGCGTGCTGATCTTATTTCAAATCTGACGGCGACAGAACACATTTCTTCTCATACACTGGAGTAGCTCTTAAGGTGCGTGATGATCTTATTCCAAATCTGACGGCGGCAGAACACATTTCTTCTCATACACTGGAGTGGCTCTTAAGATGCGTGCTGATCTTATTCCAAATCTGACGGCTACATATCACATTTCTTCTCATACACAAACAATCGTTCGACTATCAATGTGTAAATATTAGGAAATGTTTTCCCCACAAAATGTTTCTCAGACGTAATGAATCAGAAATGTATGCGGTAGGTAAAACACGCCAGAGATTCCAGTGGAACGTGTAGTCGGCACACCTTTGCACCTCCAGGTATGTATTGTGTATGTATTATCATTTTCGGCGCCATTTATCCCATTACAAGAACATGCTCAAGGCGCGACATGACAGATACGGAAAAGGTGAGTTTGAGGCCAGCTTTGAAAGAGACCAAGCATGGAGACGACGTCAGAGACCCAGGAAGCCGATTCCATGGTCTCGGTCCCACTACACTGAAGGACCGGTCACCGTAGCTACTCAGTCTTAATGGCGGGACTGTGAGAAGTCTTCTGTCTGGTGACCGAAGACTTCTCGTGGGCTCGTGCTACTTGATGAGGTCAATGAGATGGGCCTGGGCTGGACCTGCTTGTACACCAGAAGACCACGGAAAGGGTATACAATTCCATGAGCTGGAATGGAAGCCCATTAAGACCATAAAGCACTGGAGTCATATGAGCTCACCTAGCGGTCGCTTCATGGGGTAATGAGGGACTAACGCCAAAACCCACTGAAACATTTACAACTTCCACTTCCGCTCAGGTTAATCCATCTACACTGCAACAGCATTGGGATTTCTTCTCGCTGTTCTACTCACCCTTCATAACCCCTATTTAGCCCTTCAAATCAAGGGGTAAAAATGAACTCCCCTTGACGTGGGCTGACTGTTGACAGCTCTCCGCTTTCTTTCGGGGCAACGGCCGTACGTATTAACCTTTGCTGTGTCCTTGACCTTGAAGTGTCGTCATCAAAACACGGGCACCACGCCCACACAGAGGCGCACTGAGTCACGGCAAAGGAAAGCTGCCAGGTCGACACGCATGGTCATACCTCGGCGTGCGCTATAAACTTGTCACTGCACAGATAATTGGCAGGGAAACCTGGAGGGGTTGTTTCTCTGGCGCTGGGATGAGCGTGAGCTCTTCTTCAGTGGTAGCAGCAGTTTTTGTTTTTTAATTTATTGTTCTTCAATGACATGACTGTCATAGGTGTGGAAAATGTCATGCGTGAGAACCCACACAATGCAGATATATTCATGAATACAAGGGCGTGATGACAATGACTCTCTCTCTCTCTGTATCTCTCTCATTCTGAACACACTATAGTCTCAGCCACGCTGAATGTATCTCTTTCTCTGTATCTCTCCCCCCCCCCCTCTCTCTCTCTCTCTGCAAGCGTGCGTGCGTTCGTGCGTGTGCAAGCGCAGAGTGCGTATGTACATGTTGCATTTGTACACATATTGAAATGCAGGTTTGATCATTGCGAGGCGCAGTGCCGTGGTTCTATCCCTGAGACGGGAGAAAACCGGATTATGAAGTTCACGCCTGTTCCAATGCAAGAACTCCTGTACAATTACGTGCGAGTACTTTCATCACAATAAGTGCATGACTATTCCTTTTCTACTACTGCTGCTGGTGCTGTTACTGATACTACTGCTACTACTACTACCTCCAACACCAACACCACCACCGCCCCCGCCACCACCACCACCATAACACTACTACTACTACTACTACTACTACTACTACTACTACTACTACTACTACTACTACTACTACTACTACTACTACTACTACTACTACTACTACTACTACCTCTACTACTACTATTAATAATACCACCACTACTACTACTGCTGCTGCTACCACTACAACTACGACGACTACTACTACTACTGCTACTACTACTACCCACCACTACTACTACTTATATTACTACCCCCACCACAACTACCACTGCCACCACTACCGCTCCTACTGTCGCTACTTCTCTAAGCACCGTCACCGTTGCTACAGCAACAACTACCTCCACTACAGTCATCTACATTTTTCACTATTACTACTAATCTCCATTCCAACCATCACCACTACTAACAGAGAATTGCAGTGTGCAGTCCATATTGCTTCAAACAACTTCAAGAAGACACATTTCTCGCAAACGACATGTACAGTCACTCACCAAAGCATCCCCATGTACGAGTATGTGTGTGGTAGACTTTTACAAATGTTTACCCAGCAGCATCTGCATTGTCTCTGTGTACTTGCCAACATTCACACCGGTGCAAGTAACGAATGAGGGTGCTTCCTACCGGTGAAGTGTCACAAAAGTCCCCCCAAGACTGAGACCAAAGAGACCTCAACAGAAAAAAAACCACACACAGGTGCTTGGCGCGTGACGTGAAAAAACAAGGCCTGAACATCGCACGACTGATGACGTCACTTTCACTCGGCAGGTGTCAAGGTCGTCTCGACCCTCGTGTTTTCTTCCCCTGTTGACAATCTCTCTCTCTCTCTCTCTCTCTCTCTCTCTCTCTCTCTCTCTCTCTCTCGTGCATTGCGTTAGATATATCGTCTACACCTATCACTATCGTACGGTTGCGGTCGTGTGATGTACTCGAGTTGTTTTACAAAAGGAAAGAAGTAAATAATGCAAAGCAGCCTGAAATACCATCACCAAGAAATATATATTTGATGAATCGATTATCGATCTATTGATCTATCGTCATTCAGTCAATCTGAATCAGATATGTGTGTGTGAGAGAGAGAGAGAGAGAGAGAGAGAGAGAGAGAGAGAGATATCCCCCGTGAGTCGACCAGCGCACCTGTGGTGCTCGGAATTGTCACCTCGACCTTCAAGTCTCGTTGTCTCCGTCTCTCCTCCTCTTCCCCTCCGTCCTACATCCCCCTCCCTCCACCTCACCTCCCACCCCTCCCCTCATCTTTCCGAATCTCCACTCTACATCGCCCAGTCCCCACCCCCCACCCCACCATAACCAGAGTTGACCCCAGCACATTCCGCTTCTTTACACCGCGACCTCCTGTTTGCACAGCCACAAGTCTGGATGTGCACGCATTGGGACGGGCGCCGGCGCGTAGAGCAAACACACCGAGAAGTGCGCTGCTGTGAGAGATTTTCCTTGGTGTTCCAGGGGCATCCCAGCTGCCCCCCATGCTGGCCGCATGCCCCCCCCACCCCCCACCCCCGCCCCTCCTCCAAAATACGCTGTGATCTGCCTTTGTTGTTCCCCAAGCTGCTCGCCCTGTGATGTGCAGTGAGCCGAGATTTGCACCAGTCTGTGAAGAGGTGCATTGGCTGCATTCATCAAACGTGAAATGTGCGTGTAGGGATTTTCTTTTTCTCATGTGAATGTTTCATTAACAAGTAAGCAGACTGTTTTCATACCAGGAAAAAGACAATAAAACTGTTTTCGTAATAGAAAAAGGAATATCCCGATTTGAAAATGTTTCAGTCACACAATAACAGCATTACAATGCAAGTAAAAGAGGAAATTTAACTGACGACAAGTATTTCACTAGCTATTCAAAGTTCCCCAACCACGAACAAGTCCCCAAATATGACGGGTACTCTGATTAACAAATGATTGATTTCCAATGTTAGCACAACAACGCAATAGTTTTCGCTCCTCATGCACCCGTTATGACTTCAAAATTATGTTGTGATTGTGTGATGCAGGGCAAAATGTCATTTCTGTCAAGAAGCAGTTTGAAGCATCGCCACTGTTTTTTTCTAAATTTTAAAAATATGCAATCATATTTTAATGCCTTTGACATGCTTCTCGCAATTCTTGAGACCATTTTTCCAGTGTAGCAATTCCCTCCTCACCAGATCTGTTCCTCTTTCCATGAGCATTTCCTGCGGGATTCCTTATTACGCAAGCAAGGTCACTCTCATTTGACTGACAACGTTTTCCCCAATATTCTCAAGGCAGCTGGCTTATCAGCAGAAAGAGACGGCCAAAAACGCCCCACAGTCTTCAACGGCGGCACGCAGCAGGAAATTAGCATCGCTTGGCCAAACACTCGTTTTCGCTGGAATTGCAAAACGAACAACTGGGGCAGCAATCCCATCTCACGAGTGTCATCACCGATTTCTGGGGCTCTCTCCTCCGGTGGTAACCAGTCTTGTCACCCGCCCCTGCTGCATGGGCTGCACGGGGATGAGGAATCGCCTCCCAGCAGCCCTCGCGCGGCGGCCACAAGGCCCGACGTTGGCAGCGCGACCGTCTCGTTAAGAAGACCATTTCCCGCCAAATCCTCCCCTCGGCCCTCACGGGAAAGCTTCCTGGTCCTCGTCATGATCCTCCCGGCTTGCCAGCTCCTGCGTGACGTCCCCCCACCCCACCCCCACCCCACCCTCCCCCCTCCCCCTCACTCCATTTGTAGGCAGACAGCGTTTTGGATGAAGCTCTCCCACAACACTGCCCAACACCCCCCATCTCTTTTTTCTTCTCCAGGGAGAAAGTGTTTCAAATAACATCCTCGCTCACTCACCCCATTCAAACTACTCTTTCCAGAGGAAAAACGGTTCTAAGTGACATCTTTGGCAATTTTCACAAAGGAGTTAAGGGAAATTACTGGACTATTGCTAGGGACGGGCAAATCAGGGGGTTAACATCTCTCTCTCCATCTTCAGTTGTTACTAAGATACAATGTAGAAATGAATGAGCAAGAAGGGAGACAAAGTGACGGTAGGCTTGGTGATTGAATACACTCCCACCCAACCATTCTATCGTTGTATTCCAATGATTTGACTTTAGTAAGGTTTGACATTAAAATGAACCCCATGCCAACTTGCGTACCGCGTGAGACTTTGACCACCCAGAATAAAATGATCTTGCCAACTCGTGAAGTGTTCAGCACACCAAACCACAGCAGAGATAGTAGGTGCTGGGGAAAAGTGTTCAAACTGTGCAATGATTCACGTGAAACAAAGTAGCGTACTTTTCCATGCTTTTGACTAGCTCAGAAAACATGTCGTCTTTAAGAGATCTCGAATAAACGAGAACCAATTGCAAGCAGTAAGCATTCAAATGAAAGCACTGGTGTATGCAACTAATCAAAAGAAAAGAAAAGAAAAGTGTTAACAGATTGAAGATATTTCGCATTGCGGGAGTTCAGCAGAGAAACAGGCAACACTGAATAAAAGGAAGTCAACGCTAAGTCAAATGGAAGCCCGCAGAAACCTTAATTCATTGCGTTACCTGTCGACATCGAATTGAACCCAACATTTCTCATCTCCACAGCATACAATGACCTCAACAAGACAAACACCCTTGCAATTGAACACTGCATAGCACGGAGGTCGAGAATACAATCAACACGAAGACCTACCCTCGAAACGCAAACCAACCAACGAGATGACCAATTTTAACAGACATAAAACGGTGAATACTAAGTGGCTTTCCTCACGCCCAAACAAAATGACAGCACAGTGCGCAAAGATCTTCCAAGTGGACGTCACCTCCTTCAGCGAGAAAAGCCACGGATACTTCCGACACCACAATGCCTCACGCTCAACCCCATCGAAGCTCGCAAACAAAATCAATGTCACAAATGCACGTACATCACAAGCGCACTGAACACCTGTTCAGAGCAAGTCATCAACACACACTGCATTGAATTACACAGCAATTTCAAGATGCAAGTGGATGTCTCATGCAATTAACCCATTAACTTCCACAAAGCCCTGATTAAACTCTCGCTGAGCATCCCAACGAGCCACCTCCATTCAGACTACTTAGCGGCTTGCATGTAGCATCGCAGAGAGCAAAAATTAAACCTTCGCTAACTGCACTTTACAATGCTGACTAGAGCGACAACACTCTTGAGGTAAACACAATGCAGACTTCCTGATCAGCACTGACCAAGCCTCAGCAAGCTGCTGCAAATATCTCGTTTGACGAAAAACACATTTACCTAAACAGCGAGAACCAGTTTTTCTTCAAAATCCGCAGGCACCCTTTTAGATGAAGTAGAAAAGAAGACTGCCGAGACCAGTAAATATGCTAGATTCTCATTTCCTCCTTTGTTTTCACAAATATTGTTCTCAAACGATACAACGTCAACAGCTCTGTGCATCGTGCCATACAAACAAATCCAACAAATGTGCTGAGGGAGACAATAGTGTCGTCTCACAAACTTTCAGGAAATTCTTCAAAACCTCCTCTCTCACTCTCGTACAGCAGCAAATCACACATCCTCAAGCACACCGGACTCCACGTTCACACACTGCACTTAACGCCCCTTCCAGCCACACCTCGGGCACATCCTCAGTACACCACGACCCTCAGCTCCACTCACCTTGGACCCAAGCTTGACGTCGATGACCAGGTGGAGGCGGGCGATGAGGGTCAGCATGTACTCCTGGAAGATGCCCATCCTGGTGAAGAAGCAGCCGCGGTCCCAGCAGCCCTCGATGTTGTCGAAGTCCACGCCCAGGCGCTGCAGGAAGGTGACGCTGTCCCTGTCCAGGGCGATCTGGTGGTTGGTGTTGACCAGGGACTTCTTCCCCAGCTCGTCGTACAGGATGATGCGCTTGACGCGTCCGCTCCGCGCCGCCACCAGCACAGAGGTGAGCCCCACCGGCCCCGCTCCCACCACCACTACGGTGATCCTCGCCTGGCGCCGCTTCAGGCGGTCGTACAGGGCCTTGGTGCACACGAAGCCCGCCACCACCAGGGCCGTCAGCGCCATCTGCTGGGCCACCAGCGCCGCCTGTTGCTGGGAGTTCTCCATCGTGTCGCAGAGCATTATGGGCCAGGCGCCGTGTCCACTGGTGGTGCACTCGATGGCCAGTCGAGACCAGCCCGAGGCCAGCGCTTGGTGGGCTGGAGTCCCCAGGGGGGTCACTGCGGCCCGCAGGGGAACGGCGAAAAGGTGACTGCCGGCTATGGCGAAGGTTTTGGACGTGATTCGGAACAACAAAAATGTATCGAAGGATGCCAAATGTAAGCCTATCGGGTAGGTGGGTGGGGTGTTCCCTATCTATGTATTGACTAAAGAACTTTGTTTACACGGCAAAAGCTGGGCGGTCTCAGCAATTGATGAAACCTTATAGGCAACTGCAGTAAAGGAAAGAAAAGTAAAAATTGATTCAGAAGGGGAGAATGTAGAAGAAGAACATAACTGGACAACACGTACTCTTGCCTTACGCAGTCAAACAGCGCCTCACACGGCGAGAGCCAGTAGCCCACTCACGTTGACCTTCAGTGGCACAAACAAGACGTCGACTGGCGATAGATGGTGGCTTGAATCTTCGTGGGAAAAGAAACACCGGAAAAGTGGGCTACAGTACGGCACTGCGCTTTCTTGCTCTCCTCATTAACCAGGGACCACTACTGCACACCTGCCCTTGGCAGCAGGCGTCACGGACTTGGCAGCAGTTGTGGTCATGTTTCACAAAAACCAAGGCTTGTCGTAAAATCCCAAGATGCGTCACACGTTCGTGCAGACGTCCTCGTGCAACATGACAAATAATAGGTGACGTCAGCTCCCTAGACGAATGACAAGGACGACTGCAGACGACGGGAGGAAATTGGAAATTTGATTCGGGAAAGCAGAAAACATGGAGCGGACATACTCGGGCGTCCTCTGGGTTCCTTTTTTTTCCACCGAGAAAATGACCGAGAATCTGTGTCTCAAGACAAGAAATGGCGGAAGTGATTCTTCAAAGTTGGTTACGACGCACGTGCGGTTTGGACTTTAAATAGATGCACCAATCGACTTGGCATTGATCGTGGGTTGCGAAAACCTAGGGCAACAGAGGGCATAATCATGACTGTCAGAAGTAAGTCTTGGGTTAGTTGAAAACAAAAAATATGTGATACGTAACAGAATTGCGTCTGGCGTTTTTCTAAACTCAGAGGGGTCTTTTCTCTCTCGAAAAACACAGTTTGCAAGAGATGATGGATGGCAGCCCTACTACGCTTTCGTCTCTGGTGAAAAATGTCTGAGAAATTTTGATACGGAGCATAATGGTGACATACTTTCATACAACCCGTTTCTCGTCATTTTGGCTCACTCGTCACCCAGAACTTTTTCCCACGGCTAAACAGATTTCTAATAACAAATAGGAAATCCCTGCGCATCAGCTCGGTGAAGAGTTGTGATGCTTTGTATCTCATCAAGCAACACGTCGAGATATCAGTTCACATCCTCAGGGCTACACAACGCCGTACTTTGCTGTCGTACAGACAATACATCAGTGATGAACAATGCCTAGGATTCTCTCTCAGAACATACTGTGGAAGTCGATTTGCAGGCCCTTGCAGAGCTTTGCATCCATGAATCGATCCGCACTGGGAATGTCGTAGACTCCACTAACACGCAGCACTTCAGTCCAAGCTCAGTTTCCCTCCAAGACCATGGCGGTGCGTACCGCGTCTGACGTTCCACTGGCCTCTGCTGCAGGTGGGGGACGTCTGGGTCGGCGCAGGTCGGGAGATGGCCGGTCACTCCTTACACACAGGCACCAGCTCACACTATCCTACGTGGGTCAAGCTGATCAAAGCCTGTGATTGACTGGGTGGTGCGGGTCAGAACGGGCGAGGCGATCAAATCTTACCGTGCCTGAACGTTAAGCCAGGTAGCCTGCAATCGGAGCTAGCACCGGTCAAGGCGAGTGACCCAAGGCGTGTCCGAGTTTGGCCAGAGCAGAGCCCTTCCTGACAGCTGTTAAGACCGGGGTGTTTGTTGTCCGCAATCCGTGGAATGAGATTTCCGGGGCCCTCGGCAGTTCCTGCTACAGTCGGGGCAGCTGTGGCGCGGCGCTGTTCAGGGAGAAACCCTCCTCGCCTGTGAGAGCGATGTCGGAACTGCGGGGACGGTGCAGCTTCTCAGAGAGACCGAACGACCGAGTCCTGCAAAGAGAGGCAAAATGTACTGCATGGGATGACTACGATACGTCAAGAACTGTAAATGGTGTTTGTTCGAGATTCTCTTTTTACTTCGGTATTTCATGATGGGCCAGTGCTTTAATTCCAAGTTCACGTATGACGTAACTGGTGTTTAAAAACCTGTACGCACTTGTGTGTTGTTCAATGTCATGAACACGAGACGCTGGCACTAGACAAGGCACAGAGGAGGTAATAGCCTCCATAACTTTCAGCCCAAAGTTCTTTTCCAGATAAATTCTGACATGCATGTACATATTCCAAGCTGTGGTAGCATCTCATTGGTGTAAAGTTTTTGCTTTATTACTGGCTGGAGGGGGGGGATCCGGCAAAAGCACAAACTACGACTTTAAAAGAGGCACGACGTTGAAAGTACCTGCATGCTGAGCCAAGATAAATACGGTGCACAATTCCCGGCATAACGCACACACGCCAAGCAGGTTGCCAACGCTTCTCTTGAGCATATGCCAGACCGACAGACACCTCAAACTTCGAGGCATCGCCTTCAAGCTCAAAATACACTGCCTGCACGCGTCCACAACGACTGCCCCAGGGCTGGGGAACAACGACAGCCCCAGGCCTGGGGGACAATGACAGGTCCAGGCCTGGGGGTTCCAGCGACAACGACTGCCCCAGGCCTGGGGGACAATGACAGGTCCAGGCCTGGGGGTTCCAGCGACAACGACTGCCCCAGGCCTGGGGGTTCCAGCGACAACGACTGCCCCAGGCCTGGGGGACAATGACAGGTCCAGGCCTGGGGGGTCCAGCGACAACGACTGCCCCAGGCCTGGGGGACAATGACAGGTCCAGGCCTGGGGGTTCCAGCGACAACGACTGCCCCAGGCCTGGGGGTTCCAGCGACAACGACTGCCCCAGGCCTGGGGGACAATGACAGGTCCAGGCCTGGGGGTTCCAGCGACAACGACTGCCCCAGGCCTGGGGGACAATGACAGGTCCAGGCCTGGGGGGTCCAGCGACAACGACTGCCCCAGGCCTGGGGGACAATGACAGGTCCAGGCCTGGGGGGTCCAGCGACAACGACTGCCCCAGGCGGGTTCGAGGGACAGCGGCGGCTCCGCCAAGGTGGAGTTGTTGGCCTCCCGTGGGTGCGGATCGCTCTTTACGCTTGGCATGCAGTCCGTGAATTTCCAGTCGATCGACAAGTCACAACTACCAGAGGAACATCTATTATATGGTGCCCACGCAGACAGAACATAGCATCAGTGTGGTGTCAGCACCCTTTCTTTTGCCTGCCCGCCTCCATGTCCCTCCGTCTCTCTAACCATATGTCCGTCCACCCGGTCGTTCATCCACCCGTCTCTGTTCGTTCGTCGGCCGGGAGGTCGGTTTGCCTGCCTGCAAGCCCTCTGTCTGTCTGCCTCAGCCTGTCTGTCTGTCTGTCTGTCTGTCTGTCTGCGTGCCTGCCTGCCTGCCTGTCTGCCTGCCTGCCTGCCTGCCTATCTGACTGTCCGTCCGTCCGTCCGTCCGTCTGTGTACCAGCCTGCCTGCCTACCAGCCTGCCTGCCCGCTACCCCGCCCGCCCGCTGGTCTGTCGGTCGGTCAGTCGATCTCGATCCGTCTGTGTCCGTCCATCCGTCTTTCCTTCAGTCGCTCCCTTCCTTCCTACCTCCCCCCCTCTCTCTCTCTCTCTCTCTCTCTCTCTCACTCTCTCTCTCTCTCTCTCTCTCTCTCTCTCTCTCTCTCTCTTCTTTCTCTATGAAGCACGGGCTGTACTTACTACTCCTAAGCTTTCCCATTGAAATGGATAATGTTCGCTGGCGAAGCTTCAAACGTACAGTGTCTGGCTTTCTCTCTCGTCTCCACTGACAAACATGCACACGTCACTGGCAGTTCTCGCTTTGTTTATAACACCAGGAATCTCATCGACCCAACACATGTCCACAGCACAGAGACAGGAACCCTTGTGGCGGTGTGTCTTGCCGCAGGCACGTGCTCTCTGTACGTACAGGTGACTGGGGTTTATCAATAAATGTACCTGCCGGCGGCTTGTGTCATTATCTACCTTTTTAGCTGTAAAGCAGCAGACAGGGAAATGTGGTTGAGGTGTGTGGGAGGCAAGGAGGAGGGCGGCTGATTATCCATGATTATGTTGAAACCATGTCTTTTAGACAGGCGGAGATGGGCGAGCATGCTTTGGGGTTGGAAGATGTGCGAGGCGCAGTGCCGTGGTTCTATCCCTGGGACGGAGAAATATGGGTTTATTTAAATATCGTGCATTTATAACAACTCGATCTCTCAGACGACTGGGATGTGGCGTTGATGTCGATGGACAACTGTTTGAAAAGGACGCATCGCTTTTTTCGGTTTTTTTTACATGTCTAAGACTGAAAAAAGTAATACTTCTTTGCCCATTATAACGACGTGCATTAATGTACGCTCGTAATGTAGCTGTTTTCTTCTATATACACGAGCAGACTCTCTCTCTCTCTCTCTCTCTCTCTCTCTCTCTCTCTCTCTCTCTCTCTCTCTCTCTCTCTCTTTTTTAGTCGCTTGTCTGTCTCTCTTTTTCTCTCTCTATTTCTCTCTCTCTTTCTCTCACTCTCTTTCTTTGTCTGTTTCTCTCTCTGTCCCTCTTTTGTCTGTCTGTCTGCCTGCTTGCCTGTCTGTCTGTCTGTCTGTCTGTCTCTCTCTCTCTTTCTCTCTCTCTCTCTCTCTCTCTCTCTCTTTCTTGGCTATATGCCATTAATAGGTCACAGTTGATTGGTTCCATCTTTCTTGATCTAAAGAAAGCGTTTGACATGGTTCACCATGACATTTTAATTAAAAAATTATCACAATATCTAAATGGTTGTAACACGGTGAAATTCTTTCAATCATTCTTGAAAGACAGACAGCAGTATGTCTATTTCAATGGACATGCTTCGTTTTGTGGCCATTTACAAGCGGGTGTGCCACAAGGTTCTGTCTTAGGTCCTCTTTTGTTCTGCCTATTCATCAATGACTTACCCTTACATATCTCTGATAAAGAGGTTACATGTGATATGTTTGCTGATGATGTAACACTTTCAACCTCAGGTGTCAGGACTGAATGTGTGGCAGGAAAACTTCAAAGGAGCCTGGATGAAATACGTTCCTGGTGCTCTTCGAATCATATGGTCATTAATCCTTCCAAAACGAAATATATGGTGATAACTACGAGACAAAAACATCAAATATATCCTTTATCTCTTCCTATTGTTCTTGATTCTTTGAGAATTGAAAAAATTGTTGAGCACAAAGTTCTTGGTGTAATAATTGATGATCATTTAGGATGGCAATCACACATTGATTATATTTGTAAAAAACTATCAATTAATCTATTTCTTCTCTCCAAATTAAGACATATTGTTGACGTTCAAACTTGCAAAATCTTCTTCCATGCTCATATTTTATCTCACATTAATTATGCGTCAACAATTTGGGATGGCTGTAGTGACGCTAACTTGAAAAGGCTGAAGTCATTGTATCGAAGAGCTTCTAAGCTTATGATAACGGATAGTTCACTATCTACAAATGACAAAATGAAGGAACTCAACATATTGCCTTTTCATAAGCATTTACAATTCAATAAATGTGTCTTAATGAAAAAAATTAATGATTATGATGTGCCTGATTATTTGATAAACTTATTCCAACATTCAAATATCCGTGTACATAACTTTATAATACCACAACCTAGGATTGATTTGTTTAAACATAGCCTATCTTATTCAGGGGCTACTATGTGGAACACACTATCCAATTCTCTAAAAATTGTGAAATCTTTAGAGAAATTTAAACTGAAACTACATACTTTTCTTATGCAGTCATCCTAGATACTTTCATCTTATTCTAAATTCCTTTTGTGGCTATTTTCAACGTGGTATTTTCATGAATTGATTGTAACCTGTGTTATTGTGTGAATTTTGTGTGGGATAGAGGGTGGGTGGGTGGGTGGGTAGGGTTGGGGAATGGGATTGGATTTGTTTGTTTGTTTTCTTGTTTTAACAAGGGCTGGATGTAAGATAGGCAGTTATGCCTAATTCATGTATTTCCCTTGAAAAATAAAGTTCAATCTCTCTCTCTCTCCAATTTAAGTGCAGACACATTACATAACTATGTGAAAAGCACATACGTCAAGGCCCTTTCAACGTCATGTCAACACACTTTCCATACTAACAGACTTCGAGCATGATGCACCATACAGCCGCCACAAAAGCAGGTACACGCCTGTAAAAGTGAGAAAAGTTTCCATGAGAGGTTTTCAAGGCAGCTTGCACAATCGCCTATGCAAGAGTGTTGAACTCTTCAAAAATATTCTTCTTAGATAATTAAGGAATTCACCAGTAAAATACAATTATGCATGATACAAGATCATAGCTTACAAATTCCACTGCTCCTGTTCAAGGTCGAAGAAACTCGTCATATTTTTCCAATAAATTACTTTACCCGTAGACATGAATAAGGACTCGCATGTCTGACACACTGGTGGCAATCATAGTCATCGTTACCACGAAACATTTCGTCCATGGAATAACTGTCAGAAACCACCGTAGGCTGGGGTTCCCGTACTTTGGACTTGTTGTAAAAGGGAGAAAGCAAAAATAGTTTAATCTAAAGGGAACTGACTTTAGAGAATGCCCCAAGGTTGAAGTAAGGGCTTGAAATGTCATTTAGGTTACGAAAATCCATCAGGGCGACAACGATTGCTATTCTGTCCGGTGTTAAGATTGCATCTCTTCAGACCCAACCATAGGGCATGTCTCGGCTAAGCAATGAACTTGCAGGGCAAAGAAAAGTCACAATCATTTATTCACTTACTAAAGCAAAGTCTGCACAGTACAAATAACGGAAAACCTCCGACTACGGTATGGGCATCCAAATATACGTCGCCTTCAAACACGGATGCAAGTCAAGAGCTGCTTGTGTGCAAATGGATGGAGGAGGAAGTTCTTCAAATCAGTTCTTTAAGGCATAACGAAGTAAAATAAAGACTTACGGACACAAACGCAATCATAATGTTTTATATCTAAATGCGGAGAAATACTATCTGCTTTGAGGAGCTCCGAAATGAATCTGTTACCTGGTCATACTGATTTAATATCATCACGTTCACACACACCCTTCCAGACGCTGCCTGCCACTTCAGCACCCGCCAACGAAGAGTGCTCCAGCGACACCAGCGACTCCGATGGTCAACAGACAGAATAGCTTCAAGAACAACAGCCGCACTTCACAATGTATCAACTAGTCAAAAGTCCATGACAAAAACACAGAAAAGTGTGTTTTATGTAGCGACCTGTCACCCATGCTCGGGTTCCAGCGGCGCTACACCTATCAGTCTATGATGACAATACAGCTGATACGGTAACGTCAAAATGTCCGCAAGACCTCAAGCAGATCTTCCGACCATTTGACTTCGGAACGGTCCTCCCCATGCACACTGGAAATCATTGCCAATAGGCAACTACACGGAAACGTACCTTGAATCTTGACACATTGCAAAGCATCATACCAGAGATACTTGGAACGCTTGCTCCTCACGACAGATGGCTTCTCGCCGAGACTTCCTACAAAAACATCGACTCTGCAGCGGGAATTTCAATTCTGGAAGAGGCCCGGGGTCATTTCCCAAATTGTTGCAGTTATCTTTTTCATCTGCCAGCCCGCTCCTGCGCAAATGGTCTGCAAGGCTCGAGATGAGACATGAACCAGGCGCCAATCAGGACCAGTGTGCGAGGCCTGGCAACTCTCAGACAGCCAGGCTGTCGGGTCGCAGGTCTACAGGCAAGGCAAGCGGCGTCCATCTGCCTCCTGTCGCACCGAGACAGGCCCGTGGTCAATGAGGGCCTGCACGACTGGTCCCCTGGCTGTCCGCCACCCTGCTCTTTATCGCTTCACAAATCATGATAGGATCAAATGCGGGCTATTGTGACTTTCCAGGGAAACATCTTGTCCTTTGTAGTGGGAGTCTACTGGGGAGGTACAAAGACCCACGCCGTAGGCTTTCACAGTGGACGTTATCTACGATGCCGTGAGATCGGTCTCTGATAGACAGCCACGATGGCAGGACTGCAGTAACATTGAAGGGTTCGAGCTACTGGAGGTCGTTGGAATATGGAGAGGACAATGATACCCTATAGTGTGC
>JAWQFJ010025864.1:22500-34179 GCA_034096865.1 Theodoxus fluviatilis | reverse complement strand
CGATGGAACGAAAAGAACGTACTTTTGCACAAAACGTGGCAGGCTACAGGAAGCAGATGAGAGAAGAGAAGAGGAAAGGAGTGGCAGAGACGTGAGATGAGAAGAGAGAGAGATCTTGCTGTGGGAAAGCAGAGTGGAAGACGGAAGAGAGATGAAGCAGATCGTATCCACGCATAGCCAGAAAAGACAAGTCAGATCAATGAGATGAGCGAGACGATGAGGAAAAAGAGGAGATAAACAGGCAGGGTGTCGATAGAAAAGAGTAGAAGACGACCAGACCGACGAAGCAACACGAGAGAAAGGATACGAGAGGTGTAAGAGAGCGAGGGAGGATCGATTTGGGCTTGGGGAAGCGAGAAGCTCCCCCTTTCACATAAATTAAGTGCATGTGTTCCGGAGAGATTTTTCCCCCCCAGCCCTGTTTATGTCATGGGCGCGGTGGTTGGTCGCGTTTTGGTGGGACTAGATGACCCATGCTGTCCGCTCTCTCCCGCTTCATTTCATTCCAACTCCCGGGGGGGATAAATTTCCTGCGTTATCCACCCTTCAGGCTCCTCTATTTGCCCCTAATTCCGCGTCATCTCGCTCCCTCCACCATTTGGCTTTAAAATATTCCCTTCCTCTCCTCCTCTGCCCTTTTTTTTCTTTTTTCCGGCTCTCTCATCTCTCTCCCTCTTTCTAAACCCTTCCTTGTTCCTTGGCTTTCATTTTTAAAAAAACCGTAGCTCTCCCTTCAATCTTGTGTCAAACGCATGCGCCAGGCCACATCACTCAGATCCACCGGGCGGTCAAAGACGAACACAACGCGCGCACCCTCACGCACACATTACTTCCTCAGTCTTTACCCCCTGGATACGTCTTTACTCTTAGTGCCTGATGCAACCTCAGTCCCTTCCCTCCCCTACCCTCCCTCCTCCATGCCCTCCCTCCCTCCTTCCCTCCCCTCACTCCCTCCCTCCTCCGCCCCCTCACTCACTGTTCACCGAACTCTCCCACCTCGTCGTCCTTGTACCCCGCTTGTGTCCCTCACTCACTCACTCACTCCATCACTCACTCACATCACTCACTCACTCCCTCCGGTGGTCCACTATCACTGCTCTCTCCATCACGTCACCGCTCACCGGCATCCACGTGGTCACTCCCTCCGGTCCCTCAGGTCACCATCCCGAAAACCCCGTTCCTACGTCACTCCCACACGAGTTCGAGCAGTTTCGGCCCGGCTGGATTCCCCGGCTGCACACTCCTGTCACTCAGCCGACGTACAGACACGTGCTCCTCATCAGGCACATATCCTTCTTCCCCTCTACGTCCCACCACACATTCGCTTCCTAGCACTCTACACCTTTCTCACCTGCACTCCATTGACATTCTTACGGTTTCTTACTTCAACACGTTCACTCTCCCAAAGACACGGTGGGCCTTTTCACCTCTTTCCAAGACCTCACTCACTTTCACCTGACCTACGTTTGCTTCACTCCCACCCTCTACTACACGTCAGGAACTCACGTCCTCCTGACTTCCTCACGGTATCCACATGGGGCCATCAGCCATTCCCATTGCTAGGCATGCGTTCAACAAAGCGTTAGGTGCCTACCTATACATTGACGTCTCTTAGAGGGGGCGGGTGGGCTCCACCAGTAACACCAGGCCAGCATGTCCCACGAGGACTAAAGGGAAAAGTCGTGATTCCTCTACTAACTGGTGTTGGTCACTTATTTTTCCGGATCCTGTCCCTCCAGCGTCCCCCTTCGACGTAAAAAATGTTATGTGGTAATAATCCTGATGTTCCTCGACCACATCAACATATTTGATCGACTAAGGAGGCGTATGGCTGAAGGCTTGCGAATTTGGTAAGGTGGGGGAGAGCTGTGTGAAGTCCTGAATTTTTAAATTACATCCTGGACAACCACCTGTATCGGTTAAGTCGAACAAGTAGCTCTACCCAAGATTCCATAGGTCCTGTTCTTGGTACATTTTTTGCGCTTCAGGGGGGGGCTTTACGGAATCGCTTTATGGTGCTTCCCTGGTTGTGTCTAATATTTTCCTTCCTTGCTGCACTCTGTGGGGCCCCACCGAGGAGGAGTCCTTACCTGACTGTTGTAGATGACTGTTTACGGGTTCCACTTTGCGCATGTTCCGGTCGCCCCCGTTGCTGTAACATTTTATCCTGTTCGCGGAGAAACCATACGAAATTACCGGGGGGACCCCTGTTGGGGCCTTGCCTTCCTAAGACGAGAACCGCAGTGTGTACCGTTGTTTATATTTCGGCTGTGACACTCAATTCGGTGTGACACTCCCCGCCGGATCCCACAGCTTCCGTGCAGGGCAAACCACAGCCTAATCTTGCTGCTGTTTAAAACCAAACAGACGCCGTGTGCATTCCGTTATCACGTTGACATATTTTTGATCCTTAAGTCGCTTCCGGGCTGGAAACGGAGTAAGGATTATAGGGGGGGCCGGAAGGGGGGGGGATGTGGTCCTTATGGGCTGTCCGGATGGCGTGGTAGCGGATTTTGTTTCGACTTATCCAAATAAGGCGGGGGTCGCCTGAAACCCCAAGCGATTCTTAAGAGCTTCCTTTCTTCCTAATACACTACCCGCTCTTCCTTAACTGTACTTGCCGCTCTTGTCCTCCTTGGGCGCGCGAGGGGGGGGGGGGGGGGGGGGGAGGGGGGGGGGGGCGGGGACCCCTGCTCGTTGCACACTACCTACCCCCGGTCTCTTTCTCCTTGCCGCCCGGTTACATAACCTAGACTACTCCTGAGTGCCGTTCTGCTTGTCATTTTTTTTCAAGGCTATCTTCGACCTTTATATAAGGGGGACGGCGGGATTAAGTTGCGTGATGGGCTGGGTTGGAAGAGGAGATTGATTGGGGGGTATGATGAGTGCTGCGAGTATTAGTAGTCCCTGCGCTCATGATGTAGACTTAAGTAGACGCTCCTAGGGCCGGCTTATTTAAGGTGATGTGGTGTCTCAGCATCCCTTTGGACTTAGTGTGATGGACTCTTTTCACAATGTCCTACTTCTAAGTTTTTTCCTCTCGTTTCTCACGGTTTTCCTGAGTTCCTTTCCTCTATGTCCATTCCTTTTACTATACTTGCGCTTGTGCATCTTGTTTCTCTTACTTCTGGGTTCCAAATATCAGAAAACACAGCGGTTTTAGTCACCTTTCTTATTCCTCCAACATGGACCCTGGCGAGAAAAAACTGCCCAGCCCGAAATGGACAGTGTTTCTGGTGGAGGCGGTCAGTACTCTGGAGAGAAGAGAAAAAATGTCCGAGGCCATGAATACTCGAAGAGGGAAATACGTTGACACTCAAACTGTGGTGTAGCTCTCCGCCGCTGACCATGGGCGTGCTATCATTCGTGTCACCTGAAGCGTCCCTTCTTAGCACGGGGGCCATCTGCTGACTGTGCATGCATTTGATACCACCTGTGTCTCGGTCATGCTTACCATTCCACGATCCCAGTCCCACTATTTCCTCCCTCCCTCTCTCATACCTCTTCTCCTCCGTTTGTCAATGTCTACCTGTGTGTGTGTGTGTGTGTCTGCATGTCTTTTGCGGCGCGCTCGCGTGTGTGTAATCTTTCATTACCCCCCGTCCCCCTCCCTCCCCTTCCCGACCCCCCCTCTCTCTCTTCCTCTGTCTGTCTGTCTGTCTGTCTGTCTGTCTGTCTGTCTGTCTGTCTGTCTGTCTGTCTGTCTGTCTGTCTGTCTGTCTGTCTGTCTGTCTGTCTGTCTGTCTGTCTGTCTGTCTGTCTGTCTGTCTGTCTGTCTGTCTGTCTGTCTGTCTGTCTGTCTGTCTGTCTGTCTGTCTGTCTGTCTGTCTGTCTGTCTAGTAGAGGCCAGATTGAATATATACCAAACTTTTTTTCACTGAAAATGTTTTCCACGAGTGCCTCTAGGGCATGGACGACGAGGCAGCACGCATTTCGCTGTTTGCCGTCATTAATTTATTTTGGGCTTGATGAAAGAAGTTTAGGGTAGGCAGAAAGAGAAGAGTCGGTCGGGTTGGCCTAATCATAGTGTCAACGTATTGAATGCTGCCGAATGAGGAAAGAAAGACTCTGTGTGCACACTGCCTAGGAAAATGGAAGCGGACGCTGTAACCAGCTGTTCCTTCTCAACCTCTTGTCAGTCCCTCACAGTCAGGCGACGGACTTGGCTTCTGAAAGCTTGCGAAGTGTTGAGATGAACGCGTTAACTCCTGCTGAGCACTATAGTCCAGCTCCGGTCTGCCTCAAGACAAAGGTCCACAGCTCCGGTCTGCCTCAAGACAAAGGTCCACAGCTCCGGTCTGCCTCAAGACAAAGGTCCACAGCTCCGGTCTGCCTCAAGACAAAGGTCCACAGCTCCGGTCTGCCTCAAGACAAAGGTCCACAGCTCCGGTCTGCCTCAAGACAAAGGTCCACAGCTCCGGTCTGCCTCAAGACAAAGGTCCACAGCTCCGGTCTGCCTCAAGACAAAGGTCCACAGCTCCGGTCTGCCTCAAGACAAAGGTCCACAGCTCCGGTCTGCCTCAAGACAAAGGTCCACAGCTCCGGTCTGCCTCAAGACAAAGGTCCACAGCTCCGGTCTGCCTCAAGACAAAGGTCCACAGCTCCGGTCTGCCTCAAGACAAAGGTCCACAGCTCCGGTCTGCCTCAAGACAAAGGTCCACAGCTCCGGTCTGCCTCAAGACAAAGGTCTACACAGTTTTCCTGTTCGTGCCTGGTGTTTTTTCACCCCACCAAGAGAGCTGAGCTTGCCGAAGTTGCTGCGACTCCTGATTGAAAAGGAGAGGTATGTAAATCAAGTTGCCCACGAGGGAGGAAACATTCGTGATTGCTTCAGGGAAGAGAATTCACACTCATCTAGTTCAGTTTAACTCATGATTTGCATAATGTGTTGCTCTCAGTTGCGTTGTTAGGAATTTGGGGAACTTTGACTCATATGTTATTTTGTTGTCACGTGATCAATCTGACCTAAATGTAAATACTCCCTCGTGTCGCTTTCGTCACACACAGGAAGAAACAGCACGACAGGAATGCATGGATGGATGGATGGATGCGTGAGTTTCACAACCAAGCAGCCTCTGTAGGCTATGCAAGGTCATGGACTGGAATCACTAGAGCGAGTCAGAGCACGATCAAGGTAAGCCTAAATTTCGTTACTTATTCGCTTTCTTACGTAATGCGTATGGAAGTGCAGTGGTTCTATTCTTTTCCCAACAAATGGGTTCCATGCTCCATAGGAGTGTTACACCTGGCTTTGGAGATACGTCCAGAGGTCCCATGCTCCATAGGAGTGTTACACGTGGCTGTGGAGGTACGTCCAGGGATGCATGCTCCATAAGAGTGTTACACCTGCTTTTGAGATAAGTCCAGAGGTTGCATGCTCTATAGGAATGTTACACATGGGTTTGGAGATAAATCCAGGGGTTCCATGTTCCATGGGAATGTTACACCTGGCTTTGGAGATAAGTCCAGGGGATGCATGCTCCATAGGAGTATTACACATGGCTTTGGAGATAAGTCCAGGGGTTGCATGGTCCATGTGAGTGTTACACCTGGCTGTGGAGATAAGTCCAGGGGGTTGCATGCTCCATGTGAGTGTTACACCTGGCTTTGGAGATAAGTCCAGGGGGTTGCATGCTCCATAGAAGTGTTACACCTGGCTTTGAAGATAAGTCTAGGGGTTGCATGTTCCACAGGAGTGATACACATGAGTTTGGAGATAAGTCCAGGGGTTGCATGTTCCACAGGAGTGCTACACATGAGTTTGGAGATAAGTCCAGGGGTTGCATGTTCCACAGGAGTGTTACACATGAGTTTGGAGATAAGCCCAGGGGTTGCATGTTCCACAGGAGTGTTACATTTCGCTTAGGAGGTAAGTCCAGAGGTTGCATGCTCCATAGGAGTGTTACACCTGGCTTTGGAGAAAATCCAGGGGTTGCATGCTCCATAGGAATGTTACACCTGGCTTTGGAGATAAGTTCAAGGGTTGCATGCTCCATAGGAATGTTACACATGAGTTTACAGATACGTTTAGGGGTTGCTTGCTCCATAGGAGTGTTACACCTGGCTTTGGAGATACGTCCAGGGGTTGCATGCTCCACAGGAGTGTTACACCTGGCTTTGGAGATACGTCCAGGGGTTGCATGCTCCATAGGAGTGTTACACCTGGCTTTGGAGATACGTCCAGGGGTTGCATGCTCCATAGGAGTGTTACACCTGGCTTTGGAGATACGTCCAGGGGTTTCATGCTCCATAGGAGTGTTACACCTGGCTTTGGAGATACGTCCAGGGGTTGCATGCTCCACAGGAATGTTACACCTGGCTTTGGAGATAAGTCCGGGGCGAAACTGAAGGGTGCTGGCGCCGCTGATCAGAGATGCCACGTGACACTGCAGCGTGCAGATACAATTCTCTGCATGGCGTGACGGGGCAATGTCGGAATCGGATTTCCTCCCGTCTGGGGTGTGACCTCTCGGATGTTCCGTGTCAGACAGTAGGGTGCATACCCCACCTCGTGCCTCCTCGTACCCCAGTGACCCGCTGCCCCATCTACCCAGTTGTGTTCTTCTCCGGCGTGTAACTGTGGCTGCATCGCTGGAATGGGGGCATGTGGACAAAGCTAAGATTAAGAGAAGGAGAGGAAAGATCTGCAGAGGGAGAAGTTCGCATGGCATTTCAAGAGATGGGGGAGGGGGAGGACAACGCAGATTTTGAGAGCAAAGTGACCCAAAGACATGACTGACAGTGATCATACTTGGACTTTGTGATGTTGGCATGGTTGAGCAAAGGTATTACCCCTCTGGCTGCTGTCTCAAACTGTTACTAATGGAAATTCGGCGCGAGAACTAAAACCGTGAAACATTTCAGTGAAGTGTACGTATGCATCAGTAGCCGTTGCACGAACATAACATTCAGTCGTTTTCCTGTATATCAGTGAAATGCCAGTGCATAGCGTACGTTGACATGAAGCCTTCCTTAGGGGACACGGAGAGTGGCTGAAGTCAGCTTTACGCAAGCAACCATCCCTAGCCCTCCGCCAAACGCGCGCACAGGAGTTAGACATACGCTTGTGTTTACAATCTGCCGACTGTCTAGGTGCATAGGTGTATTTGGGTGTTTAGACTTACTTCGAGTAGCTAGGCAAACTGTTTGAAGTGCCGAGAGTAATGGCATCGTGACGTTCTATTCGTGTCGACATACATTGCGTTTCAAACTTGACTGCGGGGATTTCAAGGATGTCCACAGGAAACTCGCAGGCTCGCCCGCCCGTCGCTTTACCAGTTTAAGTTTTAATCTTTTGTTCTGTCCTCCGCGACTTCTGGCTGGATTTCCGGGAATTACCACGTCACCTTCTATTCACAGGGACACAGATTACACCAGAAGTTGGTTCTGGCACTGCCGCCTCTCATTTTCATCATGTTGCGGTAAAAAAACGGAAAACGGCGAATTCTCCCTAACGAGGATTGATTTTGCAGCATCCGCACGGAAAGCAAATGATTGGAAGTCTGTGTCACGACCCTTGCCCTCTTATGCAAATATACTTATCGTGCTTGCAAGAAAGTTTGCGGTCGCGGTGCTTTTAAGAGATATTTTTGTTCGTTGAGCCGAACACGAGCAGAAACTCAGTTCGTGCCTCACTGCCCTTCACGAAGTCGTTAATCTTTATATCCCGTACGTGGCTTGAATGGTCTGACGGCGTTTTGCTGTATGTCGTGGTCTCCTGGAGTTAGACTGTATGTGTGATTTTTTTGGCTGTCTGTCGTGGTCTCCCAGAATCTAACTGTATGTGTGAGTTTTGCTCCAGTGTCTCTTTAGAGAAGACACAAATGGACAGTTCAAGCCAACCTTGGCCTGGAGTCCTTTCAGGTCTTGTTAAGCATCTTTAAGAATTTGACATCACCCCCACCACCCCTTTCCTCTTTTCTATTACTATCTTTCTCTCCAGTATGATTATAAACCAAGCAGCTCCACCCCCACCTCCACTTCCTACATCTTCTTTATCACCCCCCCCCCCCCTTCAGAGCTTGCGTCCATTCCCCCTCCCCTCAGAGCTTGCGTCCATTCCCCCTCCCCTCAGAGCTTGCCTACATCCCCCCTCCCCTCAGAGCTTGCCTACATTCCCCCTCCCCTCAGAGCTTGCCTACATTCCCCCTCCCCTCAGAGCTTGCGGTACATTCCCCCTCCCCTCAGAGCTTTGCGTCCATTCCCCCTCCCACTCAGCTTCGCACATTCCCCCTCCCCTCAGAGCTTGCCTACATTCCCCCTCCCCTCAGAGCTTGCGTCCATTCCTCCTCCCTCGAGAGCTTGCGTACCATTCCCCCTCCCCTCAGAGCTTGCCTACATTCCCCCTCCCCTCAGATCGTGCGTCCATTCCCCCTCCCCTCAGAGATTGCGTCCATTCCCCCTCCCCTCAGAGCTTGCGTCCATTCCCCCTCCCCTCAGAGCTTGCGTCCATTCCCCCTCCCCTCAGAGCTTGCCTACATTCCCCTCCCCTCAGAGCTTGCGTCCATTCCCTTCCCTCAGAGCTTGCGTCCATTCCCCCTCCCCTCAGAGCTTGCGTCCATTCCCCCTCCCCTCAGAGCTTGCGTCCATTCCCCCTCCCCTCAGAGCTTGCGTCCATTCCCCCTCCCCTCAGAGCTTGCGTCCATTCCCCCTCCCCACAGAGCTTGCGTCCATTCCCCCTCCCCTCAGAGCTTGCCTACATTCCCCCTCCCCTCAGAGCTTGCGTCCATTCCTCCTCCCCTCAGAGCTTGCGTCCATTCCTCCTCCCCTCAGAGCTTGCGTCCATTCCCCCTCCCCTCAGAGCTTGCGTCCATCCCCCTCCCTCAGAGCTTGCGTCCATTCCCCCTCCCCTCAGAGCTTGCCTACATTCCCCCTCCCCTCAGAGCTTGCGTCCATTCCCCCTCCCCTCAGAGCTTGCGTCCATTCCCCCTCCCCTCAGAGCTTGCGTCCATTCCCCCTCCCCTCAGAGCTTGCGTCCATTCCCCCTCCCCTCAGAGCTTGCGTACATTCCCCCTCCCCTCAGAGCTTGCGTCCATTCCCCTCCCCTCAGAGCTTGCGTCCATTCCCCCTCCCCTCAGAGCTTGCGTACATTCCCCCTCCCCTCAGAGCTTGCGTACATTCCCCCTCCCCTCAGAGCTTGCCTACATTCCCCTCCCCTCAGAGCTTGCGTCCATTCCCCCTCCCCTCAGAGCTTGCGTCCATTCCCCCTCCCCTCAGAGCTTGCGTCCATTCCCCCTCCCCTCAGAGCTTGCGTCCATTCCCCCTCCCCTCAGAGCTTGCGTCCATTCCCCTCCCCTCAGAGCTTGCGTCCATTCCCCCTCCCCTCAGAGCTTGCCTACATTCCCCCTCCCCTCAGAGCTTGCGTCCATTCCCCCTCCCCTCAGAGCTTGCCTACATTCCCCCTCCCCTCAGAGCTTGCGTCCATTCCCCCTACCCTCAGAGCTTGCGTCCATTCCTCCTCCCTTAGAGCTTGCGTCCATTCCCCCTCCCCTCAGAGCTTGCGTCCATTCCCCCTCCCCTCAGAGCTTGCGTCCATTCCCCTCCCCTCAGAGCTTGCGTCCATTCCCCCTCCCCTCAGAGCTTGCCTACATTCCCCCTCCCCTCAGAGCTTGCGTCCATTCCCCCTCCCCTCAGAGCTTGCCTACATTCCCCCTCCCCTCAGAGCTTGCGTCCATTCCCCCTCCCCTCAGAGCTTGCGTACATTCCCCCTCCCCTTAGAGCTTGCGTCCATTCCCCCTCCCCTCAGAGCTTGCGTCCATCCCCCCTCCCCTCAGAGCTTGCGTCCATTCCCCCTCCCCTCAGAGCTTGCGTCCATTCCCCCTCCCCTGAGAGCTTGCGTCCATTCCCCCTCCCCTCAGAGCTTGCCTACATTCCCCCTCCCCTCAGAGCTTGCGTCCATTCCCCCTCCCCTCAGAGCTTGCCTACATCCCCCCTCCCCTCAGAGCTTGCCTACATTCCCCCTCCCCTCAGAGCTTGCGTCCATTCCCCCTCCCCTCAGAGCTTGCGTCCATTCCCCCTCCCCTCAGAGCTTGCGTCCATTCCCCCTCCCCTCAGAGCTTGCGTCCATTCCCCCTCCCCTCAGAGCTTGCTTCGTGTACCTGACCCAGCGGGTTGCAGCTTTGTGTAGCCTTTTTTCTTTCTCTCTCTCTCCGCTTGGCTGCACATCCCAGCACGGCCGTTGACCCGACCATCTGTTTTAGGGTGACGTCACAGTCCGCGGCACTGGGGGTATTGGAGTCCACCAGGGCTTGACTGGAGGCAGTCGGTGCTGGTGCTGGTGCTGGGCAGGAACTGCAGGCTCAGACTGGGGAAAAGGGATTACCTTGCATGGCTGTGGCTGCGTCGCCGGCCTTGAAGTCCGCTGTGTTTACTGGTGAGTGGATCGAGTCGAGTGATATCTCAATCGAGGTGCATTAAACAAACTGTTTCGTTTGTGTCTGTTTCTCTCAGTCCTGCGGTTGTTTATCTCTGCACACACACCCCCTCCCCCCATCTCTCTCCCTCTCCCTCTCTAACTCTCTCTCTGTCAGTGTGTGTGTGTGTGTGTGTGTGTGTGTGTGTGTGTGTGTCTTTTTGTCTGCATGTCTGTCTGTCTGTGTGTATGTGTCTGACTGTCTTTGTGACTGTCTGTGCGTGTATGTTTATTTGTGTTTCTGTCCACTTGTCTGTGAGTCTGTCTGTCTGTGTATCTGTGTGTCTGTCTGTGTGTCTGCCCGTCTCTGTCTGTCTGTCTCCATGTCTGCCCGTCTCCCTGTCTGTCTGTCTGTCTGTCTGTCTGTCTGTCTGTCTGTCTGTCTGTCTGTCTGTCTGTCTGTGTGTCTGCCCGTCTCTGTCTGTCTGTCTCCCTGTCTGTCTGTCTGTCTGTCTGTCTGTCTGTCTGTCTGTCTGTCTGTCTGTCTGTCTGTCTGTCTGTCTGTGTCTGTCTGTCTGTCTGTCTGTCTGTCTGTCTCTCTCTGTATCCATTGTGTTGTACATACCCGAGTCTCTTCAAGTTTCCCAGTCAGTGAACTATCGGTATACTTGCGTCCTCTCGATGTGGCTGTGTGGGCTGTGTGGGCTGTGTGGGCTGTGTACTCCGCGAAACAAATGGCAGTGATCAATGTCAATGTGTCACTGGAAATCTCAGCCCGTCTCTTTGAAAGCCCCGCTCAATTATCAACATCAGTTTGATATCTGTGCTCGATAAGTTTTGATCGATTACTCTCTCAGTAGCCCTGTCAGAGATATTGGACCGCTCCAGTGATCGATGGGAAGCCTGCAAGATTCATTGCGAGGTGTTTGGATGTAGTGGTGCCTTGAGAATTTCCAATCTCTCTGTGGCGTTGCTTGCTCGTATGGCGCACAAAACGACACGGTTATTGCGGCATCATTCTCTTTGACTGACACTGCAAGACCTCGTTGGATTAACTCCTCTCCAAAGACCTGCATCAATCACAGTTCTGCCTTAGCCTCTACCACACTGACTCTCCCTCACTGACTGCCAGTGCGTGCACAGCTCTTGTTAATGTCGCGAACGTTGAAAGGGTTAACATGTTCTGATTGTCTTGCTTGGGTGTTTGCATCTCCAGCGGAAAGAACAGATAGATAAATGTTGTATCGTTAAAGACGTACTTCCACGGTTAATGAAGCCTTCAATATCGCCTGTAGATAAAATTTAATTTGGAACATCTCCGTCGTGCT
>JAWQFJ010025864.1:0-15000 GCA_034096865.1 Theodoxus fluviatilis | reverse complement strand
CTTCTCCAGGTCCCGAGCTTATCGATTACTGATGACCACATGCTTTGATCCCCCAGACCGAAATGTTCTTCTTGCAGGTGTCGGTAATGGTGTCATTTATCAGCAAGGCATTAGGGGTTCAATTCTCAGGGAAGGCATTTGGAAATACTTTGGATCTGATGACACACACACACACACACACACACACACAGAGAGAGAGAGAGAGAGAGAGAGAGAGAGAGAGAGAGAGAGAGAGAGAGAGATTGAGAGAGAGAGAAACCCGTGGCAATTTTCTATCTTTCTTAATCATCTTTGTGTGTCTACTTTTGCTTCCTTCCCTGTTTTCTTCATTCTTCCTCTTTTCTTCATGTTTTCCCTCTCTTACACTGCTACATCCACCTTGCCTCTTCTCCCTTGCTGTTCTTTCAGCATGTGGTGTTAATGGAGCACTATCTCTGGCGCGTGCGTGGGGGTTTCAAGCATCGGTTGACTTCCACAGAGGCATACCGAGAGGCTGTTAGATGATAGCCAAACTCTCCTGGAACTGCATGTAACCATGGAAAGGCAACATTAAAGGGAAAGTATTTTTTGGTCTTCGTGTGTTGACCTCTGGCTGTCACACCAATGGAGCGTTTGTGTTGTAGGTCTGCGACGCAGACAGCTAAATACCTATGTTTACGATATACTTGATCACTGTATATATTCAGTCTCAGACCGTTTACTATAGGCTAATGGACGTCTGCAAATGTTACAGGTACAAAGTTCTACAGCTTGACTTGTTGCGTTTCAGCATTCAAAGAGGATGCTCTAAAATTGCAGCGGTGATGGTCTTCTGGGTTATAGGAACGTGTCCATTCTCCATCATGTCGGACAAACCTTTCAATCACTGTAAAAAGGGAAAACTTTGTTTAAACACCCCTTTATTCACTGTTCACAAAACCAGCCCACGACGCCCCTCTACATGTAGCCTGAACTACGGGGACATTCCGGTTATGATTTTATGACACGATACAGTTTGAAAAAGCTGATTGTGCTATGCTTTCTGGTCTAATTCGGCGGATCAGTACTAGCTTAGTAAAAGCCATTTTGAATTCCATCCGCTTAAAGGTACCAGTCCGCCTATGGTCCCACCATTTGGCAGTTTTGTTTGGTGTCGCTTCCAGGTGGCTGCCGTGCTATTCATGCAAGGAGCGTCAATAAAATCATAGGACAGCAACCTTTTTCCAAGACTGCAGGTCAGCAGGTAGTCCTGTCTGGTTGTGTACAGCGAATGGGGTGGGCGTCTAGTGGACGATCCCCACTGAGAGACAAATCTAATCTCTGCTGTGTTGACGGACCAGGGCGTGCGCCGCGTGCGGTGTCGGGCACTGCGCATGCAGACGACCTTCTGGCCGTGTCGGTCGTATGGGATTAGCTCCCCCTAAATTACTATGGCTTTAAGCTCGGCTCAGTGACCCACGGTGTTTATTTGGTGTGACGGGATAGGTATTGTGCCGTGGAGCTGGGCGATACGTTCGTGTGGAGCATTTGTATGTTTAACGTAGACTATCCATATGGGCATGGGAAGGGGTGTGTATGGGGGTGGGTAATGTGGGCTTGGGGAGGGGGGTGTATAGGGGTGGGTAATGTGGGCATGGGGAGCGGTGTGTATGGGGGTGGGTAATGTGGACATGGGTAGGGGTGTGTATGGGGGTGGGGGTGTTTGGGCATGGGCAGGTGTGTGTATTGGGGTGGGTAATGTGGACATGGGGAGCGGTGTGTATGGGGGTGGGTAATGTGGGCATGGGGAGCGGTGTGTATGGGGGTGGGTAATGTGGGCATGGGGAGGGGTGTGTATGGGGGTGGGTAATGTGGGCATGGGCAGGTGTGTGTATGGGGGTGGGTAATGTGGGCATGGGGAGCGGTGTGTATGGGGGTGTTTGGGCATGGGCAGGTGTGTGTATTGGGGTGGGTAATGTGGACATGGGCAGGTGTGTGTATGGGAGTTGGTAATGTGGGCATGGGGAGGGGTGTGTATGGGGGTGGGTAATGTTTGCATGGGGAGCGGTGTGTATGGGGGTGGGTAATGTGGGCATGGGCAGGTGTGTGTATGGGGGTGGGTAATGTGGGCATGGGGAGGGGTGTGTATGGGGGTGGGTGGGTTTGGGGATGGAAAGGGTGCGTATGGGTGTGGGGGTGGGGGTGGGTTTGGGGATGGGGTGGATGTGTATGGGGGTGGGATGGGTGATGGAAATGGGGGGAAGAGAGGTTGGAGGAAGGTGGCGAACGGAGTTGGTATCTATGTAGGTACATGTAGATACTCTAGTCGTTACTTTCTTATTTGCCCATACACTCTTTTCAACTGGTCTGAGCCTGTGTTTTTGAGAAAGATAACGCGTGTACAAATGAAGATGAAAAGGCTCCCACGAAAACGCCAAAAGCTGTAAACATTTTTATTTTGGGTAATTATAAAAATAGGAAAACAAAATGCCTCTTCTCTTCTCTCAGATACTAGTAGCTTCCTTACTTTATCTCACTCCAAATAAGCTGGTTTCTTCCCTTCTCCACTGTGCCCCCACCTGCACGAGTGATCAAGTAGCCTGACGACCAGGGTGTAAGGTGTAAAGCAGTTGGAGATCCCGGTGTGGCTGGTACGTCGCTACATTCAAGCAGCACCTTCAGTTTTCTTGTGGCTCACGTCCTGCATCCTGGAATCTAGCTCTATCTGGTGGAATCGATTGCCAGACTCGCTGGAGGGATGTCACGGCGCCACTGAGAGAACAAGAGAAGAACAGGAACTCTGGAAAACAGATCAACTCGTCAAAACGGCATCAGTCGGCTTATCAGGGAGGGGAAATGGACGCAATCAAAGACGGCCAGAAGAATGAGAGAATCTATGGAATTCGCGTATGTGTGCATTGGTAGTCAGTGCACCCAAGGTCGGCTGATGATTCGATCTTTGCCCCTGGCATGGCCTGAAGCTTGTCCTTAGGATGAGTGGGGCAGACATAGGTTTACGGACGAGAGAGAGAGAGAGAGAGAGAGAGAGAGAGAAAGAGACAGACAGACAGACACGAGAGAGAGACATGAGAGAGAGAAACATGGGAGAGAGAAAGAGAGAGACAAGAGAGAGAGACAAAAGAGATACAAGAAAGAGAGAGAGGCAAGAGAGAAGAGAGAGATAGAGAGAAGGAGAGAGAGACAAGAGATAGAGAGACAGGAGAGAGAGAGGAGAGAGCGAGACAGGAGAGAGAGACAGGAGAGAGAGAGACAGAGAGAGAGAGACAGGGGAGAGAGAGAGAGACAGGAGAGAGAGACAGGAGAGAGAGAGACAGGAGAGAGAGAGAGACAGAGAGAGAGAGACAAGAGAGAGAGACAGGAGAGAGAGATAGACAGGAGAGAGACAGAAGAGAGAGAGACAGGAGAGAGAGAGGAGAGAGAAAGATAGAGACAGGAGAGAGAGAAAGAGAAGGAGAGAGAAGAGAGAGAGACAGGGAAGAGAGAGACAAGGAGAGAGAGAGAGACAAGGAGAGAGAGAGACAAGGGGGGAGAGAGAGAGAGAGAGAAAGGAGAGAGAGAGAGAGAGACAGAGAGAGAGACAGAAAGAGAGAGAGAGAGAGAAAGGCACAAAAAGAGAAGCAGGCAGACACGGACAGAGACACAGAAAGAAGAGATGGGGAGGATTGGAGAAGGGAAAGGTAGGGGGGGGGGGCAACAAGATGAAGGAAAGAAAAGGGGAAATGTCGTAAAAAGGGATGGAAAGAAGGAGAATGGAGAGGGTAAAGAGGGGGATGAAATAGGAAGAGGAATGACTGGAGAAGAAGGGGTAGGGGGTGGGAGGTAGGGGCAAAGTGGGAATGAAAGAAAGAAAAGCAATTAGCGGAAGCGCGCGCTTGTGTGTATGTGTGTGTGTGTGTGTTTGTGTGTGTGCGTGTTTTGAGAGGAAAGTGTGCAGGGGAAAAGAAAAAGAATAAGGGTGGATGTAGGTGGATGGACGGAATACGTGGAGGAAAGTGAGAGGAGGTGATAATGATGGGGAAAGGAGGGAAGGGGCGAGCGCTGGGAAGGAGTCGGAGAAGAGAGATCAGATAGGGAAGGGGGAATATTTTCGTCTAAAGCAAGTATGTTGTGCCTTATGGATATTTCTGTTGGAACTTTTGGGACATTAGAAAGCAGTGTTAAAAATTCATACACTGCTTAGTCAACAACCATGTTCAACCCACTAATGATTATGGAAAAGTGGGTTGAACATGGTTGTTGACTAAACAATGTATGACTTTTTAACACTGCTTTCTAATGAGTCAAGAAGAGCAAATACATTGTTTGATTCAGCATTCTGCTGCAACAGCCACATCAGTCACCAACATTACACCACAGACCTCAATATCATTAGTCATGATTGTTTGAATAACTAACCAAATTTTAAAAAAATAATAATGAAAATTAGATCGTTCTCAGTCATCAACACCATGTAGATCTAGGCCTATGTTACGAGTTCGATTTCACAACGCCTGCTGCAAAAAACAAAGCCAAAACACCCCCATTATTGCAACAAATCATTGTATTACACTTTACACCGTAAATTTATTCACAAACATGATCGGAACGCATCAGAAACGCGTCGATAAACAAGCAATATTTACATGTTGCTAAGCGGTGTGATTACTTCCCTTGATGCACCCGTGTTGCTTGACGCTTGGTGCGCTGCGTTTCCGAGCGTCTTGTACTATGTATATAGCAAAAACTCGTCATGATCAGTCTTTGTAATAATAGTCTTTGCCTCGATGCAGTGAATTTTGCATACCTCTTCAAGGCCCCACAACCTCTGCCTCGACTGTCTCTAAGACTGAGTGAAAGAAAAAGGCACTGGGGCCCTAGAGAGGTAAACGAGAAGGTGTATGTACATCTGGGCCCGTATTCACAAAGGCGATTTATTATAACTCCGATTTATCTCTAAACTCAGACGATTCCAACTGCCTGTTCCGCTCTCCCTTGGCTGGAAACCATTATAGCAAAGCGCAACCTAGGATCTTCTGACGAGCGTACCTTATCTAACCGATCAAGATAACGCGGGGCTAGGGGATAAATCGAGTGTTGAAAAGATAAATCGCCGTTGTGAATACGGGCCCTGAGCTTTATCTTGTTTCTCGCTCCACGCGACAGAGATCCATAAAAATATGCTAATATAATAAAATAAATCACTATTTCGAAAACGTACAATTACTGTTCCCGCGTCATCTAAAGCACTAAATCTAGACTGCACATGGAGACAAAATGTTATTATCGCTGTAAGGTTATAAACAAGAGTCTGATAGCAATTTAAGTTTGAGATAGCACTTCATTTTCAAAGAAAGACGCCAACCCGACACATCACTTGTGATGCATTGGTGAGCTAACAGTTTGCCAGGAGCTGCGAGCGCAATATGATAAACGGCCTGGTTATCGAAAGGACAATGTTTGTATTACCGTGGTTCGACATCGTCGGCACTATCGGTTTTCTGGCTTTTGAGGATTTGCACTCTTCGGGAAAGATACCTGCGTCGCATGGGTGTTAGAGTGGTATGGACATTGTAACGGGTATGATCTTAACCTCTGCCAATGCAACCGCTTACCCTTGTTCAGTTTATATCGCCCCTTGTTTGTAACTTCTTGTATTGCATAGGAAAGTTTATGATGTATGAAGCCAGTGCCTACTGCCAATAAAATGTAACCTTTAATTTCAATATTTTGAATGACTACAATATATGTCATGTCACGTTATCATGTCATGTCATGTAATGTCATGTTATGTCATGTCATGTTATGTTATGTCATGTCATGTCATTAACATTCATATTATGGTGTTCTGTGTCTTTAGAATTGGCACATGAAAGACCCTGGCAATGTACGTCTGACAGCTTTTGTTGTGCAATGAGAGTGAGAACGAAGACAACGACTCGACCCCGACTTGCAAAGCAGCGACTGGCCTGGCGGTATTGATCGGAAAACGCTCATGCTTGCTGGACGGACATGACACAAGGCTGCATTCAAGAGGCGGGCAGCACTTGTTCTATCGTCCCCATTCTTATCCCAGCCAAGTGTCATGTAATCCGGACGCTGCTATTTTGGATGCTCTTGTAATCTCTTGAAACCCTCCAACGACAGGTGGGTTGAGATATTGCTTCTTGAGTCTGTATCGAGTGTGGAGCAATGCGTGTGCGCAGCAGACCAGTAGTCCTACACCCGAGAAGGCACGTGATGCGTCAGTACTTGATAGGCTCGAGCGTGCGTGTTATGGAGTTACCGTGTGTAGTCACCTCCAATTAGTGAGTCACGGCTGTGACAGGAAAGGTGCAAGGGCGTGTCCAAGGTATGGTGTTCTGTTATGTTTTTGTTGTCTCACGGTGTATTGTTTTTTAAACTGTCACAACTGCACAATTACGCTTATGTTTGTGTGTGTTCTGTCCTTGATCGTGTCACCCGTACTTATGGAAACTTCATGTATAACTGCTTTCAAGTGTTACTGCTTCTTGGGCATTTTTATCTGAGGGTTTTAGGGTACAGTCCGTGTGTGTGTGTGTGTGTGTGTGTGTGTGTGTGTGTGTGTGTGTGTTTGTATGTGTGTGTGTGTGTTTTTGTGTGTGTTTGTGTGTGTGTGTGTGTGTGTGTACATGCGTGTGTGCTTGTGTGTGCGTGCGCGCGTGTTGTCTTTTTGTCCCTCTGTGTCTATTTGTCTCTCTATCTCTTAGTATCTGTGTCTGTGTGTCTGTCTGTGTTTGTCTGTGTGTTTGTCTGTCTGTCTGTTTGCTGTCTGTTTGCTGTCTGTCTGTCTGTGTGTCTGTCTGTGTGTCTGTCTGTGTGTCTGTCTGTCTGTCTGCCTGCCTGCCTGCCTGCCTATCCATCTGTGTGTCCGTCTGTCCGTCTGTCCATCCGTCCGTCCGTCCTTCCGTCTGTCCGTCCGTCCGTCCTTCCGTCCGTCTGTTCGTCCGCCCGTCTGTCTGACTGTCTGCCTGCCTGTCTGTCTCTGTCCGTCATGTCTATCTACCCACCCCCCTCCCACCCCCACCCTCACTCCCACCCCTTCAAAAACTTTATTCAGCATACGAATACATTAAAGCAGCGCGCAGAAAGACACCTGGGCCCGTATTCACAACGGCGATTTATCGGCGATTTATTTTAACTCCGATTTAACTCTAAACTCAGACGATTCCAACTGCCTGTTCCGCTCTCCTTTGGCTGGAAACCAGTATATATAGCAAAGCGCAACCTAGAATCCTCTGACGAGCGTACCTTATCTAACCGATCAAGATAACGCGGGGCTAGGGGATAAATCGAGTGTTAAAAAGATAAATCGCCGTTGTGAATACGGGCCCTGCGTTTCGTACAAAATGTAACATATCCCGAAATCCAAGAAACCCTATTGGTATCACCAAACGTGTTCGTTAAGACTTGTAAGATTCAACAACAAGTTGCACATTTCCCCCAAGAAATTTGAAATGTGGATAACACTAAAATTCTGTATAAACGTATTCTCTACTTTTATGTCCCTCACTTGTGCCCTCTTGCACTCTGTGATGTGAGTTTCCCCTGTTCCTGCCACCTCCTCATGGCGTGTCTTTTGTCACGTGATCCGCAAGCGCCCTCACCAGTTTCATTATTTATAAACATTTGAAGGCACGATTTGACTGAGCTGTGCTTCGTTCGGGACAGACTGGCAAAGGGACAGTCTTTTCTTTGCTCTGTCACACGTGTCACACGCGTCACACTTGTCACATGACATGTCGCATTGTCTTTCGGCTGCCACTAGTGCCGCAATCCTCCGTGTCAACTTGCCTCCCTGACTCCATTCAGGACACGCTTGCTGCTTGGCCAAGTTCGAAGACTGGCAAACAAAGAGGGCTGTTTGAACTTTCAAATGACATTCATTACTGCTTCCCTTTAAGAGCTTTTGCTCGCATTTCCATTCCGCGCGTGCGGCTCCGTGTTAAAACAAAAACCGCTTCTCATTGACCTCTATGGCCTTTTGAAGGCGTTATTTGCTTGGGATGATGAGATTTACAGGCCTAGAATACATCGACAAATGAATTTCGTGTATCCAACCACGATGGAAGAGATAATGTTGCCTTTCTACTCGTGTCCGTTTTCTGTCCATCTGTGTGTGTGTGTGTGTGTGTGTGTGTGTGTGTGTGTGTGTGTGTGTGTGTGTATTTGTGTGTGTGTGTGTGTGAGTGTGTGTGTATGTGTGTGTGTGTGTGTTTGTGTGTGTGTGTGTGTGTGTGTGTACATACGGGCATGTTTGCGCGCAAATATGCTTTTGTGTTTGTGTGTGTGCACGCATGTGTGAATACGTGTGGTTTGTATTTTTGTGTGTGTTTGCATGTGTGAGTGGGTATATGCGTGTTTGTATATGTGTGTGTGCATTTGTGTGTGCTTGAATATGTGCAAGCATGTGTTAGTGGGTACGTGCGTATGTGTAAACACGATAGTGTGTGAATTTGTGTGTATTTGCAAGTGTGTAAGCATGTGTTAGTGAGAATGTGCTTATGTGTAAACACGTTTGGGTGTGAATTTGTGTGTATTTGCAAGTGTGTAAGCATGTGTAAGTGGGTATGTGCGTGTATGTATGCGTGTGTGTATGCATTTTTGTGTGTTTGTATATGCGTAAGCACGTGTGAGTGGGTATGTGCTTGCGTGCGCTTGTGCGTCCGCGCGTGCGTTTGCAAGATTATTGTTCTACACCCACCTCTGTCGCAAGTTGAGGCTGCACAATAAGTAGCATCCAGCGATGAAAGTCTGTATTTCGTATTAAGTACATCCCAGCGTTTGCGAAGTGCTACTAATGCTCATAGACCTATAAATGGGATATACATTTTGCAGAATAACTATAAATTAAGAAATGAACTTCTTACCTGCAAGTGGATGGGTGGGAGAGAGAGAGAGAGAGAGAGAGAGAGAGAGAGAGAGAGAGAGAGAGAGAGTTAGCGAAAGAGACAGAGACAGAGAGACAGACAGACAGACAGACAGACAGACAGACAGACAGACAGACAGACAGAGAGAGAGAGAGAGAGAGGGAGAGAGAGAGAGAGAGAGAGAGAGAAACAGAGAGAGAGAAACAGAGAGAGAGAAAGAGAGACGAAAGAGAGAGACAGAGAGAGAAGACATACCAAGACAAACTGATACAGAGGTAATGGATATACACAAGTTACATATTTCGGGTCTCTTTGCTTATCCGTGAGTTCATATCATCAGCCTAATAGACAAGTGAATTAATGTATTTGACTTATGTTTGTTGCGTCACTATTTTTTGTGTGTGGTCTCATGTCCATGCCAAAGCTTGTTGCATTATGGTAACTAAAGCAAAGCATTGTCAATTGCACTATGGCGTTTTCTTATTTTCCATTTTGCACTCTCCTTAGTTTGTAATTTTTCTGTGGTTTTGTTACTCTTTCTTTTATCTACATTTTCAGTTCATTTTTTGTATTCATTTATCCATTCACTTTTCCATCGCTCGATGTACTTCATTTATTCATTCATTCATCCTTCCATTCATT
Source organism: Theodoxus fluviatilis (assembly GCA_034096865.1). Lineage (NCBI taxonomy): Eukaryota > Metazoa > Mollusca > Gastropoda > Cycloneritida > Neritidae > Theodoxus > Theodoxus fluviatilis. Next base: position 5,512 of record JAWQFJ010025864.1, on the reverse strand, counting down.
TATTCATTTACCCATTTTTGTTTCGCTCATTCTATATTCGTATGTTCATCCATTTTTTCGTTTCAGATGCAGGGGTAGGACGTACACACCCAGTCTGAGACAAGCTTGAGGTACCGCAAGAAAAATACTGCGCCAAATACGGATTTCACTGGATGGTATTCACGTCTGAGGAACTCTGCAAGAGGAATCTTCAGGCCAGTCAAGCCAAGCTGGGAGATCTACAAGTCTGCCAGGATTTGTTCTTGGAGGAGGCTTTCTGGAGGGAGGCGTCGTGCTCTCATGAGGTAGGGCGTGGGGACCTTCCACAGCTTGTGGAAAGCGGGGGCTGCAAACGTACATTGTTGTTGCGATTGTCTTTAGTGATCAACTGCGATAATTCGTAGTGTGCCTCTATCAGCCTTTGCAGTCGCATCTTTGCCTCTCCCAGAGACCTTGACTAGCTAGAGTGCAAGAGTTCAGATTCAGACATCAGACCTTTATTGTTTCAGGCCATCGGCTCATAACAAGGAGTCCTCCAACATGTGTACAATACAATAGGCCATAACAAAAATCAAGAAAGCTCTTCGAATAGTTTCTGGGACGAGTTTTACGCCAGTCTGAAAGGCGACTGCTATTGCCCAAACAGAGGGTTGGCAATAACTGGCTACGTCTCTGCATTTGCCTGTGCCTTGTCAGTATATTTGGCTCCTTCATCTGTATTTACATTTGGCTTTGAGGACAAATGCGGGCGTAACAAGTAAATTGGAACACAGCAGGGCAACAAACGAACGAACGAACAAACAAACAAACAAACGAACGAACAAATAAAATCAAAACGTTATGCTCTTTTTCAAACGAGACCGGTTGGTTATACTCATTCTCCTGCCTCATTCACTTAATGGTCTCGGAGTTGACAATGATACAAGCAAAGTTCAGTCGAGCATGTTTGATTTATTAAAGGAGAATTGTGTCGTCTCCGTTCCGTAAAAAGTAGTAAAAATGCTTTCTGGCTCGCAAAACGTTACAGAATTCCCGAAAACTGAGAACCCAGCGTACGTGTGTGCACGCTGGAGACATACATGTAGGCGGTGTATGCACGCTGGAGACATACATGTAGGCGGTGGGTTCACACTGGAGACATACATGTAGGCGGTGGGTTCACACTGGAGACATACATGTAGGCGGTGTGTGCACACTGGAGACATACATGTAGGCGGTGGGTTCACACTGGAGACATACATGTAGGCGGTGGGTTCACACTGGAGACATACATGTAGGCGGTGTGTGCACACTGGAGACATACATGAAGGCGGTGTATGACGAAAGACCAGCTGACTTTATTTTGGGTGGTGTGTTGTCACATGTCTCGACCTGCCTGAAGAAGAGAAAAAGTCTACACTCTAGTGTGCACTATCTTTAAATTGGTGTCCTACTTACTGAAAGATATAGCAAAATGCATAATATTATTTGTAATTTTTAAAAGCGTGTTTTGTCTTTTTTTAATCTTTAAAGAAACAGTTGGTACAATAATTTGTGTACGTGGAAAAATATATTCTAGAGCAGCTTATGTGACAAACAGCACACCTCGAGAGCAGTCTATGTGACAAAACAATGTATCTCTAGAGCAGCTTGTGTGACACAGTGCTAGAGCAGATGCAGTGTCCAGGAGAAGTGAGCCAGCACCAGGACGATGCACCGTAATGGATCTTTCCCCAGACCTTGCCAGTCACGCAGTGGTCTTGGGGCCTGGCCCCAGTGTCTGCTTGGTTGTCTTTTTTTAGTTCTAACTTAGGGAGCTGATCGTCTGGGTTGCACTGTCTTGGTTTTCGTTCCCAAGACTCCGCTACCCAGCTTCACTGCCTTTTTGGCCCAACCCCAAGCTGACCCCAAGCTGACCCCAAGTTGCAGCCAGGCCACAGGCCAGGCAGGGAAGAAGACAAGCCACCGCGACAAGCACCCCTGATGACCGTTGTGTGCAGGACCATGGAAAAGGAAACCCACTGGCGTCGCGCCGTCCGTGTCCATGGCAACCACGCAGCTCTCCCGGCGGTGCTGGCTCGCCCACAGCTGTAGTGGAACCATCGTCCAGCTGTCCATGTCACGTGTTCCGTCTTTGTCGCCCTGTAGGAAACATACAGCTGTAGTGGAACCATCGTCCAGCTGTCCATGTCACGTGTTCCGTCTTTGTCGCCCTGTAGGAAACATACAGCTGTAGTGGAACCATCGTCCAGCTGTCCGTGTCACGTGCTCGTCTTTGTCGCCCTGTAGGAAACATACAGCTGTAGTGGAACCATCGTCCAGCTGTCCGTGTCACGTGTTCCGTCTTTGTCGCCCTGTAGGAAACATTCGGACCCTTTCCCCTTTGATAGGTGTCATCGTTGCTATAGTTACCAGAAGTGTCCGGGCCGAAACTGTCCTGTCGCCTAATCGATTGCCAGACTGGAGGATTGTCTGTCCGCCAAATGTCCAACTGCTGCCATATTGCCCAGAGACCAGGGAACGGAACGATTGAAGCATTCGACAGCTCCCGCCGCGCATTCGCAGCTTTGGTTGAGAAGGACTGGACGTGTGTGTTACGGACCGGCTAACTGGGCCTTGGGTTAGCTCTGTGGCCGAGTGGTTAGCGCGCTGGACCTACAGTCGCTTGCGGCCAGTGGGTACGGCGTTCGAAGCTGCGCGTTTCCCAGAGTTGCATTCTTGAGCAAGATGCTTAACTCGCATTGTTTCTCCCCACCCAGGAGTAAAACCGGGTACATGTGAGGGCAATATTGGCAAAAACGGAGTGCGATTAACCCTTGTATGCGACCAAACGCCAGCATCGGGTTGGAATACTCCCCAGGGAGCGGAGTTGGTGCTGGTCCCTGACTGTGTGCGTCTTAAATGTCTGTCTCTATGTTTGTTGTGAGGGACCAGTGAGGATTGATCAAGATGCCCAGTGATCAGGGGGTAAAGTGTAAACCAGTTTGAGACCCAGACAAAGGGTGTAAGTCGCTATAAAAAACCACACCTTTACCTTTACCTTTAGCCTAGCCCGCACAAATGGAAGTAAACAAGAAAAAAAACACGAACACCAGCACAGATATATAACGAAGTGTATTCACCACACATACACCATCCTTCACCAGCCCCGGCCCACACCCGGGCTCACAGGAGCTACCGTGCGGCCCCCGCCGACACTCGGTCTACAGACGCTCAAGCGGCCCCCGTCGACAATCGGTCTACAAGCGCTCAAACGACCCCCGCCGACAGTCTCCACACCGGCCCCCGCCGGTAGAGCTCCGAGCCTCAGCTAGCGTCTCTGGGACTCGTACCAGGTTGAAGAACCCTGAAAACAACGCAAACTCACTCATCCGTTCCTTCACTATCAATCATCATACATTCGCGGTATTTACAATGTAGAATGATAACCGATAAAATCAGCACTCACCCGTCTCCCTGGGGTTCAATCGCTCGAGTGTCGCTCACAGCTTTCACTCGGCAAATATGCACTCAATCGGATCATCCGCTCACACGTGAACACTCCTCAGTCACTACGTCACCAACTCATGCTAAAAATAATCACAGTCAAAACACAATCACTTGCACACACCATTCGGCACATTCGATTTGTAACAGTGTGGTCCGTTCTGCGATGTGTAGCTCTGACCTCATCTGACGCTACTGTCAGGTCTGGTCGCAGGCTTCATTCTGGTCGATGAATCATAGGGGTTGATTGGCAGTGTGGAAGGAATCACAACTGTCGGTCCTGCTGATCTGTCCCCACCTGCCTTTTGTGTCCTGTAACCGATGTGGGAATGGTGTCTTCTTCAAGTAAAAGGTGATTGTGTACTCAAAAAGAGTTTGAAAGCATCTACATCGCGTTGTCCTTATCGTGCAAAGTTGCTGAGAAGCGAAGGCGGTACTTACGAAATCTGCCCAGGGAAGCAGCAATCAGATTGTGGCGTTTTGCGGTGACGTGTGTGTAAATCGGTTTGAGACCCAGACGTGAGTGATGAGCTGCTGTATAAAACACACCTTTACCTTTTTTTAAATTAAAACCCCCTTTCTTTCATTCACGTGGAAAAACCTTTTACGCAGTCTCTGTAATAAACACGGTATGAAACTCCCATCTTGGAGCTCCTCCAGTTTCGACAGAGGTGGAGTTGACATGGCTGGGGCACCGCTCTGTGACTGCGTAACCTTTCCTGCACGTGCTGACACTGCGGCAGGCGCGGAGCAATCGTCAACTCTCTGCTCTCCAATCTGAGCAACAGATGACTGAGACAGAGAAACACAGTGCCAGCAAAACACTGAGCCTAAATGCATGGAATGACACCATTTTCTCCAATGATGCACATTCTATTGTTTAATTGACGGAAAATGTGACCAAACATAGACCCTCACCGTCACACAAGGAAGATGAACACGTCCATTCTGGACGACTAGAGGGTAGAGGTTCGTACTGATGAAGGGGGCTTCAAGCAGATTCAGCCTTATGTTGCATTGCTACTGATGGCTTGGATACGCGGACCCCTCCTCAAAGTGGCAGTGACCTCTGCAGACAGTGATTGACCTTTGCAGTCATCCTCGCCAGAGGGGGCTGTGTTGTAGCACTCTATTGAATGGCACGACATCATTTCCTGTAGCGTCCAAATGCTGACGGTGTCTGCAACGACATCTTTCTTTCCACCAGCAGCAACTGGCTGCGGCGCCAAGGCCTATCTTCACGTGGACCTGGTGGAGGACAGCAATTTGCCCATCACGTTCCGCCAGCTCTGGTGACGGGGCTTGGCTCTGCAAGGATTAGATTGCATGTTGTCACGAGAAAACGGCATTACATCCGTAGTCCAAGATTTCCTGCTTACGCAGATGTTATTCAGGGAGCTGTCGGTTGGACACTGAAGATCATTGCGATATAAACCACCAAGCAGATGGACGAGAGAGTCTCTGGATAGAGATACAGGAGGAAGCTGCTGAGGTAGTTTCAATATGAAGAGGATCGAATGTAATATTTACACAGGTATTTCATCGCTACAAGCATATTGAGGCTGTAGATAATTATAAATGTATGCATGCATGCTTTTTAAAATATAAATGTGTGTGTGTGTGTGTGTGTGTGTGTGTGTGTGTGTGTGTGAGAGAGAGAGAGAGAGAGAGAGAGAGAGAGAGAGAGAGAGAGAGAGAGAGAGAGAGAGAGAAGAAGGCAGGCAGGTTGGCAAGCACACACAAACACACACACACACACACACACACACACACACACACACACACAAACACACTGACACAAACACCCATGTGCACACACACACACATACACACTGACACAAACACCCATATGCACACACACACGCGCGCGCGCACGCACACACATACACACTGATACAAACACACATATGCACACACGCGCGCGCGTGCACACAGACACACACATATGCAGACACACCCATACGCAGACACGCACATACGCACACACACACACACACACACACACACACACACACACACACAAGCCGACAAACATAATGTCCATTGTTAGTACAGTGAGTGGCACACT
>JAWQFJ010025862.1:0-24105 GCA_034096865.1 Theodoxus fluviatilis | reverse complement strand
CACTGTCCATGTCTGAAGTAACAAGCTGGTCCCCCACTGTACCTCGGTTGAAGTCCAGAGTGTGAGTTCCCCAACTCTACCATGTCCTAACAGTAGCCATAGTTTAAGGTCCCCACATACATGTCGAGCACCACAGTAGTGTCAGAAAGTCCCCCTCATACATTGTCCCTGAAGTACCCAGAGTTGAAGTCCCCCCACTATCACATAGTCTCAGTACCCCAGAGTATACCCTGTCTGAAGTACCAGGCCGGTGAGTCCCCACTATACCCTGTCTGAAGTACCAGAGGTGTAAATTCCGCACTGTCCCCATGTCATGAAGCTACCAGAGTGAAGCTCCCACTATACCCTGTCTGAAGTACCATAGTTGAAGTTCCCGAATGTATCTGTCCACTGAAGAACCAGAGCTGAAGAGGTCCCCCACTAATAACATGGTCTGCATTACCAGAGGTGAATTCCCCATACTATTTCAATGTCTTGAAGTACCAGGGTGACATCCCCACTATACTATTCTACACGTACGCCAGAGGGTGAAGTCCCCCTATAACCTGTCTGAAGTACCCAGAGGTGAAGTCCCCCCTAATCCTGTCCTGAAGTACCAGAGGTTGACATCCCCACACTTGTCATGTCTGAAGTACCAGAGGTGAAGTCCCCTGTCAATGTCCTTGCAAGTACCAGAGTTAAAGACTCCCCACTATGAACCTGTCTGAACAGCTACCAGATGTTTGACGTCCCACCACTGATAACCTGTTCCTGAAAGTACCCTCGCGCGCAGAGGTAAGTCCCCACTCATACAAAACATGTCTGAAGTAACAGAGGTGAAGGTCCCACACTGTCACCATGTCCTGAGATACCTAGCAGGTTGAAGTCCCCACTATCCCTGTCTGAAGTACACCAGCGGTGACGTCCCCACAATTAACCTGTCCTGAAGTACCCTAGAGGTGAAAGTCCCCCACTTATACCTGTCGCTGAAGTACGCAGAGGTGAACGTCCCCCACTATACCTGATCCTGAAGTTTACCAGACGAGGTGAAGTATCCAACCTACTAAACTCTGTCTTGAAGCATACCAGAGGTGAAGTCCCCACTCCTATACCTCGTCTTGGACAGTATCCGCAGAGGTGGGAATAGTTCACACCCACCTAATACATGGTCTGAGAGTAACCCCAGAGGTGGCAAGCTCCCCCCACTGTCCATTAGTTCTGATGTTATAGTACCCAGAGCGGTCGGAAGTCCCCAACTGATACCTACCGTTCCTGAAATTAGCCAGAGGGTGACTTCCCCCACGAAGACCGTGTCTGACAGTACCACAGCGGTGAAGTCCCCTACTTCAATACTTGTTCTGGAAGTACCCAGGAAGGTGAAGGCCACACACCCCACTCTTACATGTTTCTGAAGTACACCGCAAGAGGGCTGACAAACCTGTCTGAACGCATACCCGAGGTGAAGTCCCCTACTTATACCTGTCTGAGCAGTACCAGAGGTCGAAATCCCCTCTATACCCGGTCCGGAAAGTAACCAGGAGGGGACAGTCCCGCACTATACAATTGGCTGAAGTACCAGATGTGAAGTCCCAACTATACCTGATTTCTGCAGTACCCGGGGAGAGCGGTGAAGTCCCCCCACACTAGTACTCTGTGTCCCTGGAATTTAACCAGCACGGTGCGAAAGTCCCATACGCCACTGTCCATTGCGTCCTGAATCGCTCAACACCGCTAGGTGAGCACCACCTGTCTGATAGTTACCACAGATGGCTTGACAGTCCCCCACGCCTGGTCCACGTACTCTGCCAGTAACACCAGCAGGGTGACACTATCCTGATCTGAAGTACCCATGAGCGTGGGTGCATAGTCCGCAACTCTACCCTGGCTCTGACATCTCACCAGAGGTGAAGCGCGCACGCCCCCTATACCCCCCTGTCCCTAAAGTACCGTACCAGATGGCCTCGAAGTCCCCCCACTTATACCATCGTCTGAAAGTACCATGCAGGGCGCAAGTCCCCAACGGCCATTATATCGTTAAGCCGGTCTGACCAGCTACACCAGAGGGTGACAGTCCCCGCACTATACCATGTCTGAAGCAGTACCATAAGAGCGTGAACGCTCGCCCCCACTCATACCAATGTCAGAACGCTACCCAGAGGTGAAGCCAGTCCCCGCACTCTGCTCGTACCCTGCCACGTGAAGTACGCTACGAGAGGTCGACAGTCTGCCCCCACTGTCAATGTCTGAAGGTACACCGAGGTGAAGGCCGCTCCACTCCCTTTTAGACCTGTGCTCGAAGTCACCCAGTAGGTGAAGTCAACCACCTGTATCCATCAGTCTGACAGTACCCAGAGGGCGAAGTCACCACTATAACCTGTCCAGACAGCTACACGAGTAGGAATGCAACGGTCCCCACTGTCCAGGTCTCAGGACCCATCGGCTTCGGGCACAGAGCGTGGAAAGTCCCCCCTGGCTCCATGTCTGAAGTACCAGAGGTGCGTCCCCACCTCCATACCTGTTCTTGAAGTACACCCCCAGTAGAGTGAAAGTTCCACCACTATTTACTTTGTCTGAATCGTGAACGAGGCCAGGGTAGCGACAGATCCCCAATCTATACTCTGTCTGATAGTCACCCTAGATTAAGGTGAGGTCCCCTACTATACCACTCGTCCTCGAAGTAACCCAGAACGGTCAAGTCCCCACTATACCTTTCCGTCTGCAAGTCAACCCCCCATGGGCGTCTGCCAGTCTACTCCCTATACCTTCTGAAGTACCAGAGGTGAAGTCCCCCCACTATATAACAGTGTCTACGATAGTTACCAGCGGTGAACGTCTCCACTACAATCCCTGTTCTGAAAGTAGTCACCACGAGGTCGACAGCGGACCCCCACTCTACCATGTCTGAAAGTACCGAGAGGCTGAAGTCTCCCCCACTATTACCCTGTCATCTGAAGCTACACGAGGTGAAGTCCCCCCACTCCGCGGCAATGGCTTCGACTGAACGTCACCCACGAGGCGTGAACGTCATCCCCACCTATCATCCTGTCCCTGAAGTAGCCCAGAGGTGCAAATGTCACCCACTGTATCACCAGTCTTAAGACAGTACCATAGAGGTGGACAGTCCCCACTATACGCACTGTCTGAAGCGTAGAACCCAGAAGGTGAAGTCCCCACTATACCTTGCTGCACCAACGTACCCAGCACGGTGAAAGTTCCCCACCTAACATGTATGACAGGACCAAAGAGGTGACAAGTCCCCCACATCTGAACCACTGTCTGACAAAGTACCAGAGGTGAAGTCACCACTGTCCATCGGCTGCACGACCAGAGGTGAAGCTCCCTCCACGTATACCTCGTCTGACTACAAGCAGTACCGCTTCCAAGCAGGTGAAGTCCCCCACTATGTCCATGTCTGAAGCACCTAGAGGTTGGCTCCGCCACTATACACTGTCTTGACAAGTTCGCACCAGAGGTGATTCAGGTCCTCCACACTTATACTTGCTTCTCTGAAGTACCCAGAGGTGAAGGTGCCCCACATATCACTCGAGTTCTAGCACCGCTACCCACTTGTCTGTGTACCAGAGGCGTGGAAAGTCCCCCACTCAACTACCTTGTCTGATAGTCCCCACTATAGACCTGTCCTGAGCGTACCAGAGGAGTGGAGAGTACCCCCACCTATCACCACTGTACGCGGGCTCAGACGTACCCAAGGAGCAGAAGTCACACCCTTGTCCAGATCGCTGCGAGTAACCCAGGAGTGTGAAGTCCTTGCACACCGACTATACGCGTCTTGTCGCCCAGACGTACCATGAGGTCGACTAGTCCCCCCGCTATCCACCTGCCTGGAACAGTACACTCTAGGCCAGGCTGACAGGTCCCCGACTCTATACTTGTTTTTCTGCAGAGTAACACGACACGAGGGTGAAGCTCCCCCACTACACTCACTATCGTCCCTGAAAGGCTACCCCCAGAGGTGATAACCTCGTTCGTGAAAGTACAAGAGGTGGAGAGTCCCCCCACTCAGTACACGCTGTTCGATAGAACCAGATAGGTGAACTTCCCACTATCTACCCTGTCTTGAGCCAGTACTCACCCACGACGGTGGAAGTATCTCCCCACTCATCCATGTCTGAAGTCACCAGACGGCTGGACACGCCGCCCCACTACATACCCTGCTCTGATCAAGCTCACCAGGCAGGCTGTAAGTCTCCTCACGCTATAACCTGGTCCTGAATTACCACCGCGCTAAGGGGCTGGACAGTCCCTGTCACACATTAGTGTTCAATGGTCTCCTGGGGATAGGTACCAGAGGTTGAGTGTACCTGTACTGGAACTTTACCTCAGGGCAGGTGAAGTCTCCACCACGTGAGATAACCATGGTCAGTTGAAGGTGGACCTACAGAGGGTGAATGGGACCGTGGTCTAGTAAAGTACCACGAAGGTGATAGTCCCCAGGGCGTAATGAAAGTGCCTGGCGTGGCTGAATATACCCAGAGGTGAAGAGTCACCGAGACTATACCGTGTCTAATAAGTGACCCAGAGGTCGAAGTCACCACCAACTTTAACACGGTCCTGGAACGTACCAGGAGGTGAACGTCCCCACCGAAGAAAACTATACCGGTGCCATGTGAACGTACCAGAGGGTGAAAGGTCCACCTACGGTATTACATGGGCCGTGAAGTGAGCCCGAGATGGTGTGAAAGCTCCCCACTATAACGCATGTCTGACCGTTACCAGAGGTGAAAGTTCAGCCACAGCTGTCCCACATGTCGATGGTCAGTACCCGAGGAGGTGTGAAGGTCCCGCACGTAGGTACCTGTGTCGTGACCAGTAGCCAGAGGTGACGTGCCCACTTATTGTACCGGTCTAACAGTACCATGAGGGTGAAAGATGCCCACTATACATGTCTGAAGTAATGCCAGAGGTGAAGTCCCCCACACTATACCTGTCTGGAAGAACGGCAGACAGACGTGTTGAAGTCCCCACTGCGTCCATGGGAGTCTGGAATGCTACTCAGATAGGCGTGACAGCGTGTCGCCCCCACTATATAATCATATCTGTCTGAAAGTCTTCCAGAGGTTTCGACAGTCGCCCTACTATAACCTGTCCTGAACGGTATCAGAGGTGAAGTCCCCACTATAACATGTCTGAAGTACCAGAGGTGAAGTCCCCCACTGTCCCATGTCTGTAAGTACCAGAGGTGAAGTCCCCAATATACCTGTCTGAACTTACCAAGGTGAATTCCCACTATACCTGTCTGAAGTACCAGCAGGTGAAGTCCCCACTATACTTGTCTGAAGTACCAGAGGTGAAGTCCCCACTATACACTGTCTGAAGTACCAGGAGGTGATACCTGTCTGAAGTACAGAGGTGACAGTCCCACTATACCTGTCTGAAGGTACCAGAGGTGAATTCCACTATACCTGTCTAGAAGTACCAGAGGTGAAGTCCCCCACTATACATGTCTGAAGTTACCAGATGTTGAAGTCCCCACTATACCTGTCTGAAGTACCAGAGTGAAGTCCACCAACTATACCTGTTGAATACCGAGGTGAAGTCCCCACTGTCCATGTCTGAAGTACCAGAGGTGATTCACCTGTCTGAATTACCAGAGGTGAAGTCCCCACTGTCCCATGTCTGAATGTACCAGAGGTTGATACCTGTCTGAAGTACCAGAGGGTGAAGTCCCCATATACTGGCTGAATTACCAGAGGTGAAGTCCCCACTATACCTGTCTAAAAGTACCGAGGTGAAGTCCCCACTATACAGGTCTGAAGTACCAGAGTGAAGTCCCCACTATAGCTGTCTGAGTTAAGTGACAGTACCAGTAGGGTGAAGTCCCCCACTATACATGTCTGAAGTACCAGAGGTGAACGTCCCCACTATACATGTCTGAAGTACCAGAGGTGAAGTCCCCACTATACCTGTCTGAAGTACCGGAGGTGAAGTCCCCCACTGTCAATGTCTGAAGTACCAGAGGTGAAGTCCCCCGACTAACCTGTCTGAAAGTACCAGAGGTGAAGGTCACCCAATGTCCATGTCTGAAGTACCAGAGTGAAGTCACCACTATACCTGTCTGAAGTACCAGAGGTGAAGTCCCCACGGTCCAGGTCTGAAGTACCAGAGGTGAAGTCCCCACTGTCCATGTCTGAAGTACCAGAGGTGGTCCCCACTATACCTGTCTGAAGTACCAGAGGGTGAAGTCCCCACTATACTTGTCTGAAGTACCAGAGTGAAGCCCCACTATACTTGTCTGAGTACCAGAGGTGAAGTCCCCCACTATACCTGTCTGAAGTACCAGAGGTGAGTCCCCACTATACTTGTCTGAACGTACCAAGTTGAAGTCTCTCACTATACCTGTCTGAAGTACGCAGAGGTGAAGTCCCCACTATACATGTCTGAAGTACCAGAGGTGACAGTCTCCACTATACCTGTGCTGAAGTTACCAGAGAGGTGAAGTCCCCACTATAACAATCTGTCTGAAGTAACCAGAGGTGAAGTCCCCACTATACCTGTCTGAAGTACCAGAGGTGAAGTCACCCACTGTCCATGGTCTAACTGAAGTACCAGAGGTGAAGTCCCCACTATACCTGTCTGAAGTACCAGAGGTGAATTCCCCACTATACCCTGTCAAAAGTACCAGAGGTGAAGTCCCCACTATACATGTCTGAAGTAACCAGAGGTGAAGTCCCCACTATACCTGTCTGAAGTACCAGAGGTTGAAGTCACCACGTGTCCATGTCTGAAGTACCAGAGGTGAAGTCCTCACTATACCTGTCTGAAGTACACCAGAGGTGAAGTCCCCACTGTCCATGGTCTGAAGTACCAGAGGTGGTCCCCACTTACCTGTCTGAAGTACCAGAGGTGAAGTCACCCACTATACTTGTCTAGAAGTAAACCAGAGGTGAAGTCCCCACTATACTTGTCTGAAGTACCAGGCAGACAAGCTGTCTAAGTCCCCACTATACTGTCTGAAGTCCCACTATACTTGTCTGACGTACCAGCAGGTGAAGTCCCCCAACTATACATGTCTGAAGTACCAGAGGTGAAGTCACCATGTCATGTCTGGAGTACCCAGGAGGTGAAGTCCCCACTATACTTGTCTGAAGTACCAGAGGTGAAGTCCCCGCTATACCTGCCTCGAAGTACCACGAGGTGAAGTCCCAACTCATACTTGTCTGAAGTACCCAGAGGTGAAGTCCCCCACTATACACTGTCTGAAGTACCAGAGGTGATACCTGTCTGAATCCATAGGGTGCTCAAGAAGTACCAACCCGTGGAACTCCCACTACCACTGCCTCTGAAAGTACCAGAGGTGAATTCCCACTATACCTGTCTGAAGTACCAGAGGTGAAGTCCCCACTATACATGTCTGAAGTACCAGAGGTGAAGTCCCCACTATACCTGTCTGAAGTACCAGAGGTGAAGTCCCCACTATACCTGTCTGAATTACCAGAGGTGAAGTCCCCACTGTCCATGTCTGAAGTACCAGAGGTGATACCTGTCTGAATTACCAGAGGTGAAGTCCCCACTGTCCATGTCTGAAGTACCAGAGGTGATACCTGTCTGAAGTACCAGAGGTGAAGTCCCCAATATACCTGGCTGAATTACCAGAGGTGAAGTCCCCAATATACCTGTCTAAAGTACCAGAGGTGAAGTCCCCACTATACATGTCTGAAGTACCAGAGGTGAAGTCCCCACTATACCTGTCTGAAGTACCAGAGGTGAAGTCCCCACTATACATGTCTGAAGTACCAGAGGTGAAGTCCCCACTATACCTGTCTAAAGTACCAGAGGTGAAGTCACCACTGTCCATGTCTGAAGTACCAGAGGTGAAGTCCCCACTATACCTGTCTGAAGTACCAGAGGTGAAGTCCCCACTATACCTGTCTAAAGTACCAGAGGTGAAGTCCCCACTATACATGTCTGAAGTACCAGAGGTGAAGTCCCCACTATACCTGTCTGAAGTACCAGAGGTGAAGTCATCACTGTCCATGTCTGAAGTACCAGAGGTGAAGTCACCACTATACCTGTCTGAAGTACCAGAGGTGAAGTCCCCACTGTCCATGTCTGAAGTACCAGAGGTGGTCCCCACTATACCTGTCTGAAGTACCAGAGGTGAAGTCCCCACTATACTTGTCTGAAGTACCAGAGGTGAAGTCCCCACTATACTTGTCTGAAGTACCAGAGGTGAAGTCCCCACTATACCTGTCTGAAGTCCCCACTATACTTGTCTGACGTACCAGAGGTGAAGTCCCCACTATACATGTCTGAAGTACCAGAGGTGAAGTCACCATTGACCATGTCTGGAGTACCAGAGGTGAAGTCCCCACTATACTTGTCTGAAGTACCAGAGGTGAAGTCCCCGCTATACCTGTCTGAAGTACCAGAGGTGAAGTCCCCACTATACTTGTCTGAAGTACCAGAGGTGAAGTCCCCACTATACATGTCTGAAGTACCAGAGGTGATACCTGTCTGAAGTACCAGAGGTGAAGTCCCCACTATACCTGTCTGAAGTACCAGAGGTGAATTCCCACTATACCTGTCTGAAGTACCAGAGGTGAAGTCCCCACTATACATGTCTGAAGTACCAGAGGTGAAGTCCCCACTATACCTGTCTGAAGTACCAGAGGTGAAGTCCCCACTATACCTGTCTGAATTACCAGAGGTGAAGTCCCCACTGTCCATGTCTGAAGTACCAGAGGTGATACCTGTCTGAATTACCAGAGGTGAAGTCCCCACTGTCCATGTCTGAAGTACCAGAGGTGATACCTGTCTGAAGTACCAGAGGTGAAGTCCCCAATATACCTGGCTGAATTACCAGAGGTGAAGTCCCCACTATACCTGTCTAAAGTACCAGAGGTGAAGTCCCCACTATACATGTCTGAAGTACCAGAGGTGAAGTCCCCGCTATACCTGTCTGAAGTACCAGAGGTGAAGTCCCCACTATACATGTCTGAAGTACCAGAGGTGAAGTCCCCACTATGCCTGTCTAAAGTACCAGAGGTGAAGTCCCCAATATATCTGGCTGAATTACCAGAGGTGAAGTCCCCACTATACCTGTCTAAAGTACCAGAGGTGAAGTCCCCACTATACATGTCTGAAGTACCATAGGTGAAGTCCCCACTATACCTGTCTGAAGTACCAGAGGTGAAGTCACCACTGTCCATGTCTGAAGTACCAGAGGTGAAGTCACCACTATACCTGTCTGAAGTACCAGAGGTGAAGTCCCCACTGTCCAGGTCTGAAGTACCAGAGGTGAAGTCCCCACTGTCCATGTCTGAAGTACCAGAGGTGGTCCCCACTATACCTGTCTGAAGTACCAGAGGTGAAGTCCCCACTATACTTGTCTGAAGTACCAGAGGTGAAGTCCCCACTATACTTGTCTGAAGTACCAGAGGTGAAGTCCCCACTATACCTGTCTGAAGTCCCCACTATACTTGTCTGACGTACCAGAGGTGAAGTCTCCACTATACATGTCTGAAGTACCAGAGGTGAAGTCACCATTGTCCATGTCTGGAGTACCAGAGGTGAAGTCCCCACTATACTTGTCTGAAGTACCAGAGGTGAAGTCCCCACTATACCTGTCTGAAGTACCAGAGGTGAAGTCCCCACTATACTTGTCTGAAGTACCAGAGTTGAAGTCTCCACTATACCTGTCTGAAGTACCAGAGGTGAAGTCCCCACTATACATGTCTGAAGTACCAGAGGTGAAGTCTCCACTATACCTGTCTGAAGTACCAGAGGTGAAGTCCCCACTATACATGTCTGAAGTACCAGAGGTGAAGTCCCCACTATACCTGTCTGAAGTACCAGAGGTGAAGTCACCACTGTCCATGTCTGAAGTACCAGAGGTGAAGTCCCCACTATACCTGTCTGAAGTACCAGAGGTGAAGTCCCCACTATACCTGTCTAAAGTACCAGAGGTGAAGTCCCCACTATACATGTCTGAAGTACCAGAGGTGAAGTCCCCACTATACCTGTCTGAAGTACCAGAGGTGAAGTCACCACTGTCCATGTCTGAAGTACCAGAGGTGAAGTCACCACTATACCTGTCTGAAGTACCAGAGGTGAAGTCCCCACTGTCCATGTCTGAAGTACCAGAGGTGGTCCCCACTATACCTGTCTGAAGTACCAGAGGTGAAGTCCCCACTATACTTGTCTGAAGTACCAGAGGTGAAGTCCCCACTATACTTGTCTGAAGTACCAGAGGTGAAGTCCCCACTATACCTGTCTGAAGTCCCCACTATACTTGTCTGACGTACCAGAGGTGAAGTCCCCACTATACATGTCTGAAGTACCAGAGGTGAAGTCACCATTGACCATGTCTGGAGTACCAGAGGTGAAGTCCCCACTATACTTGTCTGAAGTACCAGAGGTGAAGTCCCCGCTATACCTGTCTGAAGTACCAGAGGTGAAGTCCCCACTATACTTGTCTGAAGTACCAGAGGTGAAGTCCCCACTATACATGTCTGAAGTACCAGAGGTGATACCTGTCTGAAGTACCAGAGGTGAAGTCCCCACTATACCTGTCTGAAGTACCAGAGGTGAATTCCCACTATACCTGTCTGAAGTACCAGAGGTGAAGTCCCCACTATACATGTCTGAAGTACCAGAGGTGAAGTCCCCACTATACCTGTCTGAAGTACCAGAGGTGAAGTCCCCACTATACCTGTCTGAATTACCAGAGGTGAAGTCCCCACTGTCCATGTCTGAAGTACCAGAGGTGATACCTGTCTGAATTACCAGAGGTGAAGTCCCCACTGTCCATGTCTGAAGTACCAGAGGTGATACCTGTCTGAAGTACCAGAGGTGAAGTCCCCAATATACCTGGCTGAATTACCAGAGGTGAAGTCCCCACTATACCTGTCTAAAGTACCAGAGGTGAAGTCCCCACTATACATGTCTGAAGTACCAGAGGTGAAGTCCCCACTATACCTGTCTGAAGTACCAGAGGTGAAGTCCCCACTATACATGTCTGAAGTACCAGAGGTGAAGTCCCCACTATACCTGTCTGAAGTACCAGAGGTGAAGTCCCCAATATACCTGGCTGAATTACCAGAGGTGAAGTCCCCACTATACCTGTCTAAAGTACCAGAGGTGAAGTCCCCACTATACATGTCTGAAGTACCATAGGTGAAGTCCCCACTATACCTGTCTGAAGTACCAGAGGTGAAGTCACCACTGTCCATGTCTGAAGTACCAGAGGTGAAGTCACCACTATACCTGTCTGAAGTACCAGAGGTGAAGTCCCCACTGTCCAGGTCTGAAGTACCAGAGGTGAAGTCCCCACTGTCCATGTCTGAAGTACCAGAGGTGGTCCCCACTATACCTGTCTGAAGTACCAGAGGTGAAGTCCCCACTATACTTGTCTGAAGTACCAGAGGTGAAGTCCCCACTATACTTGTCTGAAGTACCAGAGGTGAAGTCCCCACTATACCTGTCTGAAGTCCCCACTATACTTGTCTGACGTACCAGAGGTGAAGTCTCCACTATACATGTCTGAAGTACCAGAGGTGAAGTCACCATTGTCCATGTCTGGAGTACCAGAGGTGAAGTCCCCACTATACCTGTCTGAAGTACCAGAGGTGAAGTCACCACTGTCCATGTCTGAAGTACCAGAGGTGAAGTCCCCTCTATACCTGTCTGAAGTACCAGAGTTGAAGTCCCCACTATACCTGTCTAAAGTACCAGAGGTGAAGTCCCCACTATACATGTCTGAAGTACCAGAGGTGAAGTCCCCACTATACCTGTCTGAAGTACCAGAGGTGAAGTCACCACTGTCCATGTCTGAAGTACCAGAGGTGAAGTCACCACTATACCTGTCTGAAGTACCAGAGGTGAAGTCCCCACTGTCCATGTCTGAAGTACCAGAGGTGGTCCCCACTATACCTGTCTGAAGTACCAGAGGTGAAGTCCCCACTATACTTGTCTGAAGTACCAGAGGTGAAGTCCCCACTATACTTGTCTGAAGTACCAGAGGTGAAGTCCCCACTATACCTGTCTGAAGTCCCCACTATACTTGTCTGACGTACCAGAGGTGAAGTCCCCACTATACATGTCTGAAGTACCAGAGGTGAAGTCACCATTGTCCATGTCTGGAGTACCAGAGGTGAAGTCCCCACTATACTTGTCTGAAGTACCAGAGGTGAAGTCCCCGCTATACCTGTCTGAAGTACCAGAGGTGAAGTCCCCACTATACTTGTCTGAAGTACCAGAGTTGAAGTCTCCACTATACCTGTCTGAAGTACCAGAGGTGAAGTCCCCACTATACATGTCTGAAGTACCAGAGGTGAAGTCTCCACTATACCTGTCTGAAGTACCAGAGGTGAAGTCCCCACTATACATGTCTGAAGTACCAGAGGTGAAGTCCCCACTATACCTGTCTGAAGTACCAGAGGTGAAGTCACCACTGTCCATGTCTGAAGTACC
This sequence comes from Theodoxus fluviatilis, assembly GCA_034096865.1. Taxonomy (NCBI): domain Eukaryota; kingdom Metazoa; phylum Mollusca; class Gastropoda; order Cycloneritida; family Neritidae; genus Theodoxus; species Theodoxus fluviatilis. The sequence goes on along the minus strand of JAWQFJ010025862.1, from coordinate 11,694 downwards.
AGAGGTGAAGTCCCCACTATACCTGTCTGAAGTACAACACAGCATGCGGAGCCACTTGGTGCCCACCTGAGGCCAGAAACAAACCAAAGAATACTTGTGGTTAAGGTAACCCGACCGACCCTATTTTTCTGCCGACCTTAAACTACTTTCGATCGTGCCCCCCCCAAAAGAAAAGATGGACGGTATAAATGAACGAAATGTGTGCTGTTTCATCTTCCCCAGCCTAAGAAAACTCAAGGAATCTCCATCATCTAAGTTTAAAATAAGTTGTTTTTTCAATGAAAGACAAATTGTGACGTATGTTCAATCTGGCCTAATATTTCTTGAGAGAAAAAAAAGTCAAAAAAAGTTCAGGTGGACCTGTCGCCCCCCCCCCCCCCCCCCCCCCCCCCCTTTTTCCCCCCCATGTTACCGCAACCACAACTTTTTGTTTCTTTTTGTCTTAGCAGTTGGAACCCTTCGCTGCTGGGCTTTCGGGGCCTGCTTCTAGTACTGTGACCTGGTCCCCCCCCCCCCCCCCCCCCAAAAAAAAAAAAAAACAAACAAAAAAACAAGGTCGTCACGTTGTCGTTGTCGTCGTCATCATCGTCTTCGTCGTCAAGCTCTGACAGCAATGTTAGATGACACAACCTGCAGACGCCAGCAGCTGGTGGCTGCAGCGTTCAAACACGCGCAGATTCTTTCGTGAGGTGCTCAATTCACATCGCTTCTCCCTATCCTCAGACAGAGCTGTGTGCCTGTGAGCTGTTCAATTCACATCGCTTCTCTCTATCCACAGATAGAGCTGTGTGCCTGTGAGGTGCTCAATTCACATCGCTTCTCCCTATCCACAGATAGAGCTGTGTGCCTGTGAGGTGCTCAATTCACATCGCTTCTCCCTATCCACAGATAGAGCTGTGTGCCTGTGAGGTGCTCAATTCACATCGCTTCTCCCTATCCACAGACAGAGCTGTGTGCCTGTGAGCTGTTCAATTCACATCGCTTCTCTCTATCCACAGATAGAGCTGTGTGCCTGTGAGGTGCTCAATTCACATCGCTTCTCCCTATCCACAGATAGAGCTGTGTGCCTGTGAGGTGCTCAATTCACATCGCTTCTCCCTATCCACAGACAGAGCTGTGTGCCTGTGAGGTGCTCAATTCACGTCGCTTCTCCCTATCCACAGACAGAGCTGTGTGCCTGTGAGGTGCTCAATTGACGTCGCTTCTCCCTATCCACAGATAGAGCTCAGCTGAGTGCCTGTAAGGTGCTCAATTGACGTCGCTTCTCCCTATCCACAGATAGAGCTGTGTGCCTGCGAGGTGCTCAATTGACGTCGCTTCTCCCTATCCACAGACAGAGCTGTGTGCCTGCGATTGCTGAGAAGGACAATAGCGACAAACAACTCGGGCGCAGCCTGGTTGCATCCTCAAGAGGTTGAGACGGTGCTAAAGTGACAGTGTTACCAGTGATGACGATGAGGTTATATTACTTGAACACCCGAACGGGGTTGAATATTGGAGTGTTAAAGTCAAGCATTTTCACCGGTCGTTGTCGTCGTCATCATCATCGTCGTTGTCGTCGTCGTTATCATTGAGATGCACTTCACATGACTTTCATTATTTTCATACCTGTTGATCCGTAATTTACTGTGTGATTTGTTTTTTTTAAAATCTAACTAAAGCTTCTCAAATGGTGGATGAGAGAAAACGGGTACCCTCTGCAGTGGAATTTCACCAAAGTAAGAATCTGCGCAGGAGCGGACCGAAATCTTGTTCTCCGCCGCGAAGCACGAGGGCGACGTAATGACGTGCCCAGACGAAAGTCTGACAGGTAAGTGTCATTGCATGATCTCACTTGAGAGCCCATAGGTACATTTATCGCTCTCCTTCATCACCTCCCCCTCTTCTCCCCCCTCCCCCTCCCCCCTTCTTTCCTCTGAACCCATCCAACCTCTCCTTTCTCTCAACCCCTACTCCATCCCACATCTGGACTCCCAAAGTCTTCCCTTGCTGAACACTGCACGTAGCTCTCTCTACCCCGTGCAACATGTCCTGGGGCGCGTTGCTCAGCCTACCTGGGTTACAAATGATAGGCCGGTGTCAACATGTGTCAAACACTGACTACCTTTACGTCTGCTTTCATCGTGCTGACACATGCTGATACCGGCCTATTCCTGACAAGATCTTGCAAGGCTCCTAGCGTTAGCGACGCGCCACTGTCCTTCCTCTACGAGATCCCTTCACATTTTCTCATTTAAATCTTTTCCCCACTCCACCCCCACCCCTGCTCTTATCACATTCCACAGATTCACTCATCCTTGCACATCATACCACCCCTGTTTCTCACCACTCTCCTCCCTCCCCCACCCCCCTTATTCCTAGCCCCCTCACTCCCCACCCCCGAACTGCTCATTCATCTCATAATGTGGCGACATCCCCGTAGCTCTTCCCGCCACATGGTAAACCACACCTCCCCCTCCCCCCTTACCTAAGTAATCTTTCCTCCCTCTCCTCCAATCCCCAGCACACACACACCCACGCCACCGCACCCCCTCCCCAAGGCAGGTGCAAGTCTCAGCACCTGTCACTACCATAATTGGAGAGAGAGAAGCAAGCCGGAAAAAAGGGTCGCCTACAATTCCTTTAGAGCACTTGAACTCAACCTCTTTGTACTTCTGCCAACCAAGCATGAATAACTCGAATGTCTTCCATATCAAATGTCTGACTGGAGACATGATAATCGTGTCTCTGGTAGTAGCGAGAACTCCTGACTGATATTGATAGGTGAGGCAACAGGGTCCTCTGTGGTAGTCAAGATGATTCAAGTTACGCCCGATATCGGACTTCGACGTTTAGTCACACCGGCAAGAAGCGACAAGGACCCAGCTATCCTTTGTTCAAGTTTCTCAAAGGGAAGAACGAAGGAAAGAAAGCGTGAAGCTCGTAAGACTCGTGAGAACTCTTTCAAACGTTTTGTTTAAAAAAATCTACCCTCTCCAAGGTCGAGATTGCAGCCCGTGAGAACGCCACAGTGAGACTTGCCAAGAAGTTGGCAACCGTCCCAGCACACCAACAAGGCTTTCATGCGAGGCCACTGGGTCTACAGGTGTTCAGCCAACCATGTCGGAGACCTGTTCGTTCTCACGACCGACAGGTGGAGCTGTCTTTCTACCAATCGCGTAACGCCTTTCGCCTGATGATTTTTTACGACTGGCGCGAAACGACACTTCAAAAGACCGACAAATGCAGAAACTGGATACAAATGAATACAAATCAAAGCATAGCGTTATATAAGAGAGATGGTCCTTGAGTGAGTACGTGGCGTAGTTAAATTTGAATTTGTACCGGATCCGAAGAAAGTGTTTGCTAGCAGTCACACGCAGCTGAAGAATACTTCGTGTCTGAGGTAAACTTTAAACCCAAATGGTGCTGGTAAACCCTTTAGCTCTCGACACATGGGAGTTGACTCTTCAAAATTTCAAATACCTTCAAGCAAACAGAGAGAGAGAGAGAGAGAGAGAGAGAGAGAGAGAGAGAGAGAGACAGAGACAGACAGACAGACAGACAGACAGACAGACAGACAGACAGACAGACAGAACGACAAGCAGACAGATCGACAGACACAGAACGACAGACACATAACGACAGACAGACAGACAGACAGACATACATACAGACAGACATACAGACAGACAGACAGACAGACAGACAAGCAGGCAGGCAGACAGGCAGGCAGACAGACAGGCAGACAGACAGACAGACAGACAGACAGACAGACAGACAGACAGACAGACAGACAGACAGACAGACAGACAGACAGACAGACAGACAGACAGACAGACAGACAGACAGACAGACAGACAGACAGACAGACAGACAGACAGACAGACAGACAGACAGACAGACAGAGAAACAGACGAAGAGACAGAATGAAAGAAAAACTATTTAGATAAAATGTCACAGAAAAAGACATTTATTCAAGGTGAAAAACACGATGGGGGCACATAAAAAGTGGATAAGTTACAAAGACGGAAGAGAAAACTGAATGAGTAAGGCAAGAAAGAACAGTAAATAGAGCAGGATGAATAATTATCATTGGCAGCATCACTGACGGACAGGATGAAGACCTTTCTGCAGCAGCAGCCGCACCGGCATTGGGTAGCTCTCCCCCTTGACAACAGCCTATTAGCAACAAGAACTCTGGGAGAGAAAGAGGGAGAAAAGACAGGGGAAGAACGCATCTGGAGAGGACAGATGCAAAAGGAGCATCCTTTTGTGAGAGAGCTGGGCGTGTCCCCCACAAAGAAACTGACAACAAAGCTTCAACACCCAGATACCAGTTCCTGCTGGGAGGGAAGTTATCACATCCCATGGCAACAACTCCTGTCCTACTCTCCCTCCCCTCCCTCAACCCCCCCCCCCCCCCCGCCCTCCTTCCCCTTCTCCCCTTTGTCTCTTCCCCCTCCCCCTTCCCATACTTCCCGGATCCCCCAGCCCTGGTTTCATCCTAATTATCTCTGTAGAGAAAAGGAGCAGGAAGGGCAGGAACATACGGGGGTCAATTGTGTTCAGAACGCGAGATAAGAGAGAGAGAGAGAGAGAGAGAGAGAGAGAGAGAGAGAGAGAGAAAGAACGAACGAACGAACTTTATTTTACAAGGGTAGTGAATTAGGCAGTAGTGCCTTTCTTACATTCAGCCCTTGAGGCAAAATATTCAAATGTGGTATGAGAGAGAGAGAGAGAGAGAGAGAGAGAGAGAGAGAGAGAGAGAGAGAGAGAGAGAGGGGGGGAGGGGAGGAGGGAAGAGAGAATGAGAGTAGAGGGAGGGAGGTGGGAGAGAGAGTGTGGGAGAGGGAGGGAGAGAGAGAGGGAGGGAGAGGAGAGAGAGAGGAGGGAGAGAGGAGAGAGAGAGAGGAGAGAGAGAGAGAGAGAGAGAGAGAGAGAGAGAGAGAGAGAGAGAGAGTCAGTATAATTATCGCAAGAATTATACATGTACAATTTCTTAAACATACTAAAATGGGTAGATAGTGTACCAGAGAAGCAAAATTTAAATATGGAACTTGAAGTAACTACAATGACATATACATAAAAAACAATTTTCTAAACATCCAAATGTTAAAAACAAATACATACATGTAGGCCAAAGCCTCTTGGTGTACACTCCCTCCCCTACTCCCCCACCCCCAATCAGCCGGAACCCCTCCAATAGTTCAGCCAGGGGTGGCCTGAAGTAAGCATATGTGAAGAATGGACAATGTAGGATACACACTTAGCCGTTCCACTGTCTAGACGTCAGATGAAAGCGTGGAAAACTATGTCATAGGATGATGCCTGAGAATAGTGCGAATTTTGTCTTTGAACATAGGCAAAGACTTGATACATTTTATGTCATCAGGCAGTGTATTCCACAGAGCAGCCACAGAGTAAGATAGGCTCGATTTGAACAAATCGATGTGAGGCTGAGGCAGGAGAAATTTGTCATGTCCTCTGAATGATGACTGCTCAAATAGTTTGGTTAGATATTCTGGTGTTCGGCCATCTTTTACCTTTTTCACAAGCACACACTTATTGAGCTGCAGATTCTTATGGAGAGGCAAAATGTCAAGCATGTCCATTATCTTTTCAGTTCTGAGAGATTTATTTGGGATCATAAGCTTAGAAGCTCTTCTGTATAGTGAATTAACTCTCTTCAGATTAGCTTCACTACAGTTATCCCACAATGTTGATGCGTAATTGATGTGTGATACGATGTGGGCACTGAAAACGATTTTGCAGGTTTGCGTGTCTAAAAAGTGCCTCATCTTTGACAGTAGAAAGAAATTGCTTGACATCTTTTTGCACATCAGTTTTATGTGTGAGTTCCAGTCTACCTGTTCGTCAATAATCACCCCCAAGCACTTTGTGTTCTTTCACCTTTTCTATCGGCCCAGCATCAAGTGAGAGTGGGAGTGACAAAGGATGTAGTTGGTGTTTTTGCCTTGTGGTTATCACCATATACTTTGTTTTGGACGGGTTGAGGATCATATGATTTGAAAGACACCAGCAATCTGCCACAGTTTCGGTTGAGCTGTCCGCGGTAGACAGCGTTGTATCATCTGCAAACATGTTACAAGAGACCTTTCTATCTGTGGCATGCAAGGGTAGATCATTTATGAATAAGCAGAATAAAAGGGGGCCTAGTACAGATCCCTGTGGGACACCCGCTTTTAGAATACTATACTTGGAAACGTGCCCATCGAATTGGACACATTGTTGTCGATTATTGAGGAATGACTGAAAAAACTTCCCAGTCGTGTGACAGTTTATCCAATAGTATGCCGTGATGTACCATGTCAAAGGCTGGATAGTATGCCGTGATGTACCATGTCAAAGGCTGGATAGTATGCCGTGATGTACCATGTCAAAGGCTGGATAGTATGCCGTGATGTACCATGTCAAAGGCTGGATAGTATGCCGTGATGTACCATGTCAAAGGCTGGATAGTATGCCGTGATGTACCATGTCAAAGGCTGGATAGTATGCCGTGATGCACCATGTCAAAGGCTGGATAGTATGCCGTGATGTACCATGTCAAAGGCTGGATAGTATGCCGTGATGCACCATGTCAAAGGCTGGATAGTATGCCGTGATGTACCATGTCAAAGGCTGGATAGTATGCCGTGATGTACCATGTCAAAGGCTGGATAGTATGCCGTGATGTACCATGTCAAAGGCTGGATAGTATGCCGTGATGTACCATGTCAAAGGCTGGATAGTATGCCGTGATGTACCATGTCAAAGGCTGCATAGTATGCTGTGATGTACCATGTCAAAGGCTGGATAGTATGCCGTGATGTACCATGTCAAAGGCTGGATAGTATGCCGTGATGTACCATGTCAAAGGCTGGATAGTATGCCGTGATGTACCATGTCAAAGGCTGGATAGTATGCCGTGATGTACCATGTCAAAGGCTGGATAGTATGCCGTGATGTACCATGTCAAAGGCTGGATAGTATGCCGTGATGTACCATGTCAAAGGCTGGATAGTATGCCGTGATGTACCATGTCAAAGGCTGGATAGTATGCCGTGATGTACCATGTCAAAGGCTGCATAGTATGCCGTGATGTACCATGTCAAAGGCTGGATAGTATGCCGTGATGTACCATGTCAAAGGCTGGATAGTATGCCGTGATGTACCATGTCAAAGGCTGGATAGTATGCCGTGATGTACCATGTCAAAGGCTGGATAGTATGCCGTGATGTACCATGTCAAAGGCTGGATAGTATGCCGTGATGTACCATGTCAAAGGCTGGATAGTATGCCGTGATGTACCATGTCAAAGGCTGGATAGTATGCCGTGATGTACCATGTCAAAGGCTGGATAGTATGCCGTGATGTACCATGTCAAAGGCTGGATAGTATGCCGTGATGTACCATGTCAAAGGCTGGATAGTATGCCGTGATGTACCATGTCAAAGGCTGGATAGTATGCCGTGATGTACCATGTTAAAGGCTCAGGACCGGAATGGCTGGAGAACCCTTGTTTGCGCCTATGACCCAGGAGGGGTCAAAGGCGTAAGTAAGTAGGAAGACAGATCCTACCATTTTCGAGGTGTTAATGGCGTGCAGTCAGGTGTCTGTCTATCAGGTGGGATAATGCAGTATGGCAGGAATGTTTTGGTCGGAAGCCCGATTGAAGGGGGTGTAGAAGACTGTGCCGATCAAGAAATGCAAACAGATGTTTGTGAACGTGCTTTTCAATTGGTTTTGATAAAATTGATAGAACTGATATGGGTCGGAGGTCATCTAGACTTGGGGGATTTTTCACTTTTGGTAGAGGAACAACTTTAGCTTTTTTCCATTCATCTGGGAAGTTTTGCTTGATAATGCACACATTGTATATGTATGTGAGCGAGTCGATTACATATGGAAGAGAGAATTTGAGAAGAAAGCTATTGGTGCCATCAGGTCCTGTTGTTTTTCAGTTGAGTTTTTCAATAAATCTGCCAACTTCTTGAACTGCAAGAAGAGGAATCTCAAATTCCGATGAAGACAATAGTCTCTCCTGGCAAAATTCTTGGAGATATTCTGTTTCAGATTGAAAATTATGGTTGCTATCGCGAGGGAATAACTTTTCAGCCACAGAAAGGAAATTATTGCAGTCATTAACATCGTCGGATGGGTATGATGAGGGAGCTTTAGCTCCGTTTCGTTAGGTAAAGGTATGAACAGGGTTCGTACAGGTTTTTAGATACAAAATTCCATGACTTTTCCATGACTTTCCATGACCTTCAACAACATTTTCCATGACCTAGCGTACTGTGATACATGACAATTTTAAAGAGAAAAGTGTATGGCGCACGACCAAACTCACGCACAATACACCAGTTGTAAAAAAATTCTAATTCTTTTTATTATTTTTACAGCAGATTGATTCAAAAACTGACAAATGCAGAAAATTTTCAAACAAGTACTCCTTAAAATGATGATACTTTTGTCCCAAATTGTCTGGTGCTTCAACGATTAACGCACGCTGAATGTGGTAATCGAGCACGCGTCTACACAACGCCATTGCGGTCCGATGTACACACAAACAGGTGGAAAATTTCCGCCTGTTTTCTCCTTTCAAGCGCACAATCCGGGCGCTAGACAAAAAGTAGATTCATCGTACATTAACATCGAATATAGCGTTGGAAGGGGGAAATCTTGTAGAATCCGAGGGTGTCTGTACGAAATTGATCGGAAAAGCGGGAGTGAGCAAATTTTAACAAAATGTCCGATGACGTTCGAACTTTCATCCATAACTCGTCTTTCGATTTTCACCGGAAGTTCAAACATACACCGAACGAAAGAGCAATCTTTCCTCTAATGAGTAGTAAAGTTTCAACTTGATCAAATGAGAAACTTCGACGGACGAGTGTTTAGAAGAGACCAACCCGAGTCGCGAAATGCAAACTCCGTCGAGCCACCGCGAGTCGGTAGTGGCGGAGGGTGTTTTTTTTACGTAATCGGCTTGTATGTTCTCAGCGGAAATAAGACGGATTAACACAAAACTACACGACACATGTTCTTGAAACCTTCTGCTTCATAAACAACTTTCATTCTTGTTTTTATTCACAATATTTTGTGGATTGTCCACAATTAGCCATGAAAGTGAAGTGGTATTGCCGAGTGCATTTTGGCTAGTACTGTAGTAGCGCAAAGATTTGATACAAATTACCACGGAATCCTACCACTAGTTAAAAAAAATTAGACAACTCAGAAAGACTTTCATCTTTCATGTTACATTGGTATTTTGTGTTATTGATATGTGCGAATCCTAGAAAAAGTGGATTCTATCGAACCGACGGCCACTTCCGGTCTGATGAAATTTCTTCGAACATCGCGTGCGGCGTCTATTTAGCACTCGCTGAAGGTCCCGAGTTCTACAATACTTTTTCCAATATGTGCAAAATATTGCAATAAATATCTTCCTAAATGATTGTTCTAGCATAAACTGAAACAAAAACCCCAATAAACTAACCGATTTCAGCTGATTTGTCCGTCAAAATCGCATCTGCGCCGTCACGCTCTTACTCGCCATTGTGTGATTTTGACGGTCATGCTATTTACCGAAATGGCGCTAATGTCTTCGAAATGGCTTAGAAATGAGCATATATATCGTTATCCCCTTCTTGAATATGATATATTTAAGCTATTCTAATTAAACCAGAACTATATTTGACCAAATTACGTTAGAAACAGCAACATTTTGAAACAGACATGCGGTCGCCATTTCGATCCAGCGCCAAATGGTAAATAGCAAAATCGGACATGGATATCCAGCTGTTTCTTCTGAAGTTCAGCATTCAGGGACTCATCAAAGAGCAGCACCAGAGAATCAGAAGACCGGGCCTTTGCCTTGAGCATGTCTAAGAAATGTGGCCCCAGACCAAAAGTTGTCAAGTACCGGGCTTTGCTTTCACTCAAGGCAAACTTGGAGGCGATGACACTGTCGGGAAACATGCGACGGAACAGCTCGTTCATTCCTTTGGTACTGGAGAATGAGAAGTGGGAGATGACCATTTTCAAAGTCCACAAAATTTCTGCTTTCAGTGTGTCCTCTGTTGTCAAGAAAGTGTCAATCCCAGTAGATCTACTGCCACTGCCAGTGGGTGCAGGCCTAGTTTCGACCGGCGTAGCAGCGCCAGCTGGAACCACCACCTTTGAAGCACTCTCTGTCTCAGCATTTTTTGCAGTATTGAACAAAATCTGATATTCGTGTTTGACGTTTGCTCTTTTCTTCTTGGTGTTTTTTAGCACGCGCCTGGTGCGCGACACCTTTCATGTGGCTTTTCAACGCTGCCGCTCCCATGTTGGATACATCAAAGTCTTTTTCACAAAATCGGCACTTTGCCATCCCATCCACTCTCGCTCGCATGACCCACTCACGGTATTCAGGGTCTCCTGTCCAAGAGTCTTGAAAGCGACACTTTCCAGGCATGATGATAATCTGATTCTCAAAGAAACACTGCACTACAAACAAAACAATCTCTTTTCACTCTGTCCTCGTTTGAACCAACTGACCGGACCGGCGTGGAAATGAAACGAGGTCACCTAGCCAAAGAACCAATCAGGAAGCAGAAGGCACACGAGCCTTCAGAATTAACCAATGGGATGCAAGGGCACGTTTTCCTGACGTGCTCAGCGTTTAAAATTAGATTGAGAGTATCGCGCGAAGCACAGCCTAGAAAACGTCTTTTTTTCTTTCTTTTTTTTTCTTTCTTAAATTCCATGACTTTCCATGACCTAAGTTGAAATTCCATGACTTTCCAGGCCTGGAAAATGAAAAATCAAATTCCATGACTTTCCAGGTTTTCCATGACCTGTACGAACCCTGTATGAATGATCGCGTTTTTTGCTTTTGGCGAGTTTAGCGTGCAAGGAGCAGATGATTGGAAAATGATCACTAATGCCCATTCTTGGCATCCATGTGCTTTGTACCAGATGGATGTTGGTGGTATATATGTGATCAATAAGAGTCGATGTTGACTGAGTGACCCTAGTGGCTGTATGAACCAATTGCTTGAGTCCAAAGAGCAGGGTAGTTGAATTCCATGCACCGTTAATTTTTAGGTAGTCTATATTAAAGTCACCAAGAGAAGAATATCTTTTCCAGGAGCACTCACTTTGTCCATCATGCTTACAAATTCATCATACCAACAGAAGGTGGAGGCAGGGTTTCTGTACAAGAATCCCAGGAGAAGAGAAGTCTTTGAAGATTGTTTCAGCTCCAATCAAATACACTCAACACTTGAAGATTCAAGGTCATGTCTTCTATAAATAGAGTTTCGTAGGACATAGTTAATGTAAATTGCTAACCCAATGTGCCCAGGTAGCACAGGATAGCGTCGTATGATGTCAAATCCTGATATTCCAATTGCTTCAACACCGTTTTCACTGTGAAGGCGAGATTCACTTATTCCAAGAATGCTTAACTGATCCTTCTGAATAAGATATATATATATATATATATATATATATATATATATATAGAGAGAGAGAGAGAGAGAGAGAGAGAGAGAGAGAGAGAGAGAGAGAGAACGAGAGAGAGAGAGAGAGAGCAAAGAACAAATTAGTTTATTGTGGGGGGTCTCCTGCCCATTCCAAGTTACAAGGAATGACGAAATTTGCATCTGAAGGTGTCACTTCCTAATATCCTTTCAAACAACGGTGACATTTGCATCTTACAGT